>JZKD02S1595559.1:0-10034 GCA_000966675.3 Picea glauca
GTACACAATGTTCTTCAGTGTCTTTTATGCAATTCCTCCAAATTTCACTACTTGGAACCTCTCAGAAAAGGAGTTGTAGCTAAAATGGCATACCTTGTTGAATTTTGGCTTATTCTAGAGAGCGAACTTGTAGAGAGTGCCCCACACGGAATATTTTTTGTATGGATCTGAAAATTTTACACGGAATAATATAGACTGTACTCTAACCAATGAATTTGTTTTTACTGATTTGTGATATTTTATGAAGAAGTTATGACATTTTTACACAAAACACATGTTTTAGACTAGTTTCAGGACTAGCCACAAACCCTATTTTCCACGGCATGTAACACCAAAACGAAAATGAACCACAAGATGAAATTTGTATCACAAATACTTGGATATGTTTCCTCAATGGCCTCCCAATTTCACGGTCTGAATAATTCTAGAAAAAACGTTATTGCGAAAATGGTGAGATGACCTGTAAATAACATACCTTAGAAAGCATCATCAAAAGAATTTATCCTCCCTTGAATTTTGGCCTTCTTTACTTCACCTTCCCTTTGAAATTCGACTTAGATATCCTTTGGTTACCTCATTCACTAGTGTATATTCAATATTCTCAAGTGTTATTAAAATGAGAGAGCCTTTCCTCTTATTTATACTTCCATGTAGCTTCCTCAAGGGGTTACCTTTTAACCATCTTCACCCACTTTCATTATTTTAGGGTTAACCCACTTCTAAACACTTGTCCACTTAGTAATTTCTCGATTAACTTTATTATTTAAATAATTTATTTTGTATCCACTTTGACTTATAGTACACTGATCACTTCACTTTATTATTTACGTTCTAAAATCTCTTAAACCACTTTCCTTATTTTAGAGCTAACCCACTTCTAACCACTTGTCCACTTAGTAATTTCTCCATTAACTTTATTATTTAAATAATTTCTTGTTTTCAACCACTTTGACTACTTTGACCTTTTGGGGCTGCTAGATGACTCATGAGGGTTCTCCAACTTTAGATGGTTGTAACTCTCTAACTGTGAGAAGTTATGTGATGTTACACATACCACCGGAAATGACATGACATGTAATATCCATCCAGAATAGTATTACCTTCAAATATATTAAAAATCATACCAATATACATAAAAAAAAATTGGGTCCATTACCCAAACCTTTGTGCTACTGGAATTTGCTACCTGACTTTCTTCAAGGGTTGACATCAATGACAACCGACCCAATTAATAAAAAATACCCCCCTTTGGCATTGATGGAAACACTCTGATGAAATACTGAATTCATGTCACGCATCCTCCCCCTGTGACCATTTCTCCCCCTAGAACCATGCCTCTAGGCTCTACATCTGATAAATCTCTCCCCCTTTGTCATCAATGGAAAATGTATCCTTCCATCTGGAGCTATTCCCCCTGACTGAATTGTCCTTGGGGATACTCCCCCTGAATGAAATCTTCCTGAAACTGATCTCCCAACCTGAAATGTCCTCTATATAGTGCTTCCTCATTTAAATCTAATACATATAAAATAAGCATTCAAAAACATTCATTTTGGAGTAGAAATTACCCCGAGTCTCTAGCTAAGATACTCAAAGACTTCCCGTGGAAGCGGTTTTGTAAAGTTGTATGCCACTTGTTATTTTGTTCCTGCATACTCAACTCTGATGTTCTTCTCTGCAACTTGTTCCCATAGAAAGTGATACTTGATTGGAATGTTCTTCATCTTGGAGTGCATCACCGGGTTCTTTGAGATATTGTTGGTGCTTGTATTATTACAATAAATTGGAATGGGCTCATCATACTCAACCTGTATATCTTTCAGAGTTTTTTTCATCCATAGAACCTGTGTACAACATGTTGTTGCTGAAATATACTCTTCTTTGGTTGTAGATAAGGATACTGATGATTGTTTATTTCTCTTCTATGACACTAAACACTCACCCAAGTAGAAAACTGCTCCACTGGTGCTTCATCGATCATCAATGAAACCTACCCAATCTGCATCTGTGTAGGAAATAAGGGATAGATCCTTTCCTTTTGGATACCATAATCCAAACTCTTTTGTTCATTTGAGATATCTGAAAATCCTCTTCACTGCTAATACATGTGATTCATTTGGTGCTGCCTGAAATCATTTCACCTATCCGCTACCTGCATTACATATGGTATGGATGTTGTCACATATAGTAAGCTACCAATCATTGACCTGTATTTCCTCTGGTATGTAGACTTTGAAGCATCATCTTTTCTCAACTTGCAACTGGTTTGCATAGGAGTGGTATCTAGTTTGCAATCTTCCATTCCGAACCTCTTTAGCATTTCTATGATATAATTAGTTTGAGAAATAAAAATTCATTGGTTTCTTTGACGTATTTGAAGACCTAGAAAGAAGGATAGTTCTCTAAGTAATGACATTTCAAATTCATTATGCATATCCTTTGCAAATTTCTGGCTTAACCTATCATTAGTACCTCCAAAAATAATATCATCAATATAAACTTCAATTAATAAAATACCATCTTAAGTTACCTTGATGTAGAGGTTGATGTGTGCACTTCCTTTTCTGAACCCTTCCCGTTGTAGATATTTATCCAGTCTAGAGTACCATGCTCTAGGATCCTGTTTTAGACCATACAAGGCCTTCTTCAATTTGCAGATGTAATCTGCGTTCTCTAACAACTGAAATCCTTTTCGTTGTTCAATGTAGACTTATTCTTCAAATTCCTCATTCAGAAAAGATGATTTCACATACATCTGATTCATCAATTGTTACATTGATGCTTTCGACAAATTTGCTCAATCTCATATTGTAACACTTTTATGCTTTCCTTGTACTAGAGTAAACAACAAGTACTCCTTTGTCCACATGAGAATCAAACTTTCCCATTCTTCCATCTTCTCCTTTGATGTAGCATTTGCTTTCAAATACTCTGAAATGATTCACATTTGTTGGTCTTCCTTTCCATAGCTCGTAGGGAGTTTTGTCTGTGTTTTTTCTAAGCATTACTATGTTTTGAATGTGAACTGTTGTAAGCACTACATGTGTCCAAAAAANTCAGAAAAGGAGTTGTAGCTAAAATGGCATACCTTGTTGAATTTTGGCTTATTCTAGAGAGCGAACTTGTAGAGAGTGCCCCACACGGAATATTTTTTGTATGGATCTGAAAATTGTACACAGAATAATACAGACTATACTCTAACGAATGAATTTGGTCTTACTGATTTGTGATCTTTTATGAAGAAGTTATGACATTTTTACATGAAACACATGTTTTAGACTAGTTTCAGGACTAGCCACAAACCCTATTTTCCACGACATGTAATACCAAAAAGAAAACGAACCACAAGATGAAATTTGTATCAGAAATACTTGGATATGTTTCCTCAATGGCCTCCCAATTTCATGGTCTGAATAATTCTAGAAAAAAAGTTATTGCGAAAATGGTGAGATGACCTGTAAATAACATACCTTAGAAAGCATCATCAAAAGAATTTATCCTCCCTTGAATTTCGGCCTTCTTTACTTCACCTTCCCTATGAAATTTGGCTTAGATATCCTTTGGTTACCTCAGTCACTAGTGTATATTCAATATTCTCAAGTGTTATTAAAATGAGAGAGTCTTTCCTCTTATTTATACTTCCATGTAGCTTCCTCAAGGGGTTACCTTTTAACCATCTTCACCCACTTTCATTATTTTAGGGTTAACCCACTTCTAACCACTTTTCCACTTATTAATTTCTCCATTAACTTTATTATTTAAATAATTTATTTTGTATCCACTTTGAATTATAGTACACTTATCACTTCACTTTATTATTTACGTTCTAAAATCTCTTAAACCACTTTCCTTATTTTAGGGCTAACCCACTTCTAACCACTTGTCCACTTAGTAATTTCTCCATTAAATTTATTATTTAAATAATTTCTTATTTTCAACCACTTTGACTACTTTGACCTTTTGGGGCTTCTAGATGCCTCATGAGGGTTCTCCAACTTTACATGGCTGTAACTCTCTAACCGTGAGAAGTTATGTGATGCTACACATACCACCGGAAATGACATGACATGTAATATCCATCCAGAATAATATTACCTTCAAATATATTAAAACTCATACCAATATACATAAAAAAAAATTGGGTCCATTACCCAAACCTTTTTTCTACTGGAATTCGCTACCGGACTTTCTTCAAGGGTTGACATCAATGACAACCAACCCAATTAATAAAAAATACCCCCCTTTGGCATTGATGGAAACACTCTGATGAAATAATGAATTCATGTCACGCATCCTCCCCCTGTGACCATTTCTCCCCCTGGAACCATGCCTCTGTGCTCTGCATCTGATAAATCTCCCCCCCTTTGTCATCAATGGAAAATGTATCCTTCCATATGGAGCTATTCCCCCTGACTGAATTGTCCTTGGGGATACTCCCCCTGAATGAAATCTTCCTAAAACTGATCTCCCAACCTGAACTATCCTCTATATAGTTCTTCCTCATTTAAATCTAAGACATATAAGATAAGCATTCAAAAAGATTCATTTTGGAGTAGAAATTACCCCGAGTCTCTGGCTAAGATACTCAAAGACTTCCCATGGAAGTAGTTTTGTAAAGTTGTATGGCACTTGTTCTTTTGTTCCTACATACTCAACTCTTATGTTCTTCTCTGCAACCTGTTCCCATAGAAAGTGATACTTGATTGGAATGTGCTTCGTCTTGGACTGCATCACTGGGTTCTTTGAGATATTGATGGTGCTTGTATTATTACAATAAATTAGAATGGGCTCATCATACTCAACCTGTATATCTGTCAGAGTTTTTTTCATCCATAGAACCTGTGTACAACATGTTGTTGCTGAAATATACTCTTCTTTGGTTGTAGATAAGGATACTGATGATTGTTTATTTCTTTTCCATGACACTAAACACTCACCCAAGTAGAACACTGCTCCACTAGTGCTTCATTGATCATCAATGCAACCTGCCCAATCTGCATTTGTGTAGGAAATAAGGGATGGATCCTTTCCTTTTGGATACCATAATCCAAACTGTTTTGTTCGTTTGAGATATCTGAAAATCCTCTTCACTGATAATACATGTGATTCATTTGGTGCTGCCTGAAATCATTCCACTTGTCTGCTACCTGCATTACACCTGGTCTGGATGTTGTCACATATAGTAAGCTACCAATCATTGACCTGTATTTCCTCTAGTATGTAGACTTTGAAGAATCATCTTTTCTCAACTTGCAACTGGTTTGCATAGGAGTGGTATCTAGTTTTCAATCTTCCATTCCGAACCTCTTTAGCATTTCTTTGATATAATTAGTTTGAGAAATAAAAATTCATTGGTTTCTTTGATGTATTTGAATACCTAGAAAGAAGGATAGTTCTCTAAGTAATGACATTTCAAATTCATTATGCATATCCTTTGCAAATTTTTGGCTTAACCTATCTTTAGTACCTCCAAAAATAATATCATCAATATAAACTTCAATTAATAAAATACCATCTTAAGTTACCTTGATGTAGAGGTTGATGTATGCACTTCCTTTTCTGAACCCTGTCTGTTGTAGATATTTATCCAGTCTAGAGTACCATGCTCTAGGATCCTGTTTTAGACCATACAAGGCCTTCTTCAACTTGCACATGTAATCTGCGTTCTCTAACAACTGAAATCCTTTTCATTGTTCAATGTAGACTTCTTATTCAAATTCCTCATTCAGAAAAGATGATTTCACGTACATCTGATTCATCAATTGTTACATTGATGCTTTCGACAAATTTTCTCAATCTCATATTGTAACACTTTTATGCTTTCCTTGTACTAGAGTAAACAACAAGTACTCCTTTTTCCAGACGAGAATCAAACTTTCCCATTCTTCCATCTTTTTCTTTGATGTAGCATTTTCTTTCAAATACTCTGAAGTGCTTCACATTTGTTGGTCTTCCTTTCCATAGCTCGTAGGGAGTTTTGTCTGTGTTTTTTCTAAGCATTACTATGTTTTGAATGTGAACTGTTGTAAGCACTACATGTGTCCAAAAAATATCTCTCAATTTGGAATCCATTAGCATTTTTCGAGCCATTTACTTTGTAATTAACATCCATAATGTTCATTTGTCTCTGAACCACTCTCTGAACCAATGTATGAATCCATGCTCTCATCCACTGTCCAAGACTCTACTGCCAAACTATCCATAATGATAACCCATTTATTACTATATTATCATGTACTTCTGCTAACTAACTGCTCTTGATTTGTCTACTCAAACTCTACAAGCTTCTCGAAGGATGGTTCTTTGGTATGTCACATCTATCACATAGACTCCCCTATCTAATATTCATGTTACCTGGGAGTCTCTAAGTTGGATGGATCAGAACAATTCCTGTTCTGATGTGTATTCATCATCATCTTCATTGGTAGATTCATCATCTCTCTAAGCTCTGACTTCTTTCTTTTTTTCTGTGGATTCATCTTTCACTACAATGACTGAAAGTACAATATCTTGAACTTGCTCCTTATTTACATGTCCTTATTTTCTTTCAGTTATTTTCCAAACCTTTCTGTATCTCACATCTTTATTTTTCTCTGTAGAATTTTCTTCATCTCATTTTATTGCCAATATTGCGATCTTTGAACCTGGTATTTGTTCACTCGTTATTCGTGTTTTCTTATCCATACTTTATTATATATGATATCAGTGTTCTCTTTGATGGATGTATCGATCATGCTTCTACAATCAGTAGCTTTGTGTCCACAGTTATAAAATTTGTAACATTCAATGTTACGTGGGGCCACATAGGCATTTCTTGCTTGAAAATTTTTATAATCCTTGCAATTTCCAACCTTGTGTCCAAAATTAGTACAATAAAAACAATGACCATAAAAGAAATTTGCATACCTGGGAGTGAATGATCTTCTTTGTGGTGTAGTCGTTCTGAATTTACGCCTTATTGATCATGATCATGATTGAAGCTCCTTTATGGATTGAACATGGATGCTCTTCTTGAAGATGTATCTTCAATAGTTTTCTTAGATTTTGATTGACCATGATTCCTTCCTTGGAGTACTTCTGCATAACTGTTTCTATTTTATTCATTCTTCTTTTCTAGAAACCTAGAGTGCTTATGTTCATTATCTATAACTGATGTGGATGTTTTCGTCTCTTCAACGTTCTTTTTGAGTTTGATGATTTTACTTCTCAATGTGACAACTTATTCTTCAAGCTTCTCAACCTCTTCTTCTTTCTTCATTATCCGAGACTTCATGACTTCTTATGTTTGTCTCGCTTCTTCAAGATGAATTTTTACTCTGATTATTTCTTCTTAAAGTCCTTTCTCTTCTTGACCAAAATCTACCTCAAGCTGGTTTATATTTTTATTTCTTTCCTTAATATGATATGTCAATATATTCTCTCACATTTATGCTTCTTCCTTCTGTGCTCCTATGTTGGCTTCCAAATACTTCTTTTGATGTTCAAGAATTTCTTTGATCTTTCTGGCTTCTTCTATCTGAGCTCTTAATTTCTTGATGACCTGTTGGGCTTCTTAAAAAATGTGAAAACTTTCCCTTTGTTTCATCAATTCTTTCTTGAGTGGATTGTTTTCTTCTCTTAGTTCATCTAAAGAACTACTGAATTTTGCTTCATAATTGTCTTCCTTTTCAATTATTTTTTCTGTCTCATTTCCTTCATGGCAATCTATTTCAAGATGTATGTGTTTTTCACAATTAAAGAAAAACAACATACCTATAGTGAATATGTACTCTTCATATTTTGAATATGTTTGACATGGTGAACATAATTCTTCTTGATCTGTATCTGCATCTTCTTTGGCATTTTCCGAATCTGTGATGGGTGAAGAATATATGTCATGTAACTTATCCCAAAGTTCTTTGGCTGATGAACATTTACTAACCTTTTCTCTTACCGGATTAGGTAATCCCTCTCAGATGAAATCCATTGCTATTTTGTTATTCTTCTTCAATTCTTTCTTGCTTGCAGTCTTTTCCCTTTTTGAACTATCATATCTTGTAATGAATGATAGCCAAATATAATTCCCATGTTCCTGTAAAAATAATTTCATCCTTCTGCTCCATATCTCATACTTTAAACCATTATAACCATTAAACAATGGTACTCCATTCTCAGAATAATCCATGATCTCCTTCCAATGGTTAAATTGTTTCCTGAAGGAACCGACTATGATTCCAATTGTTGGATTACTGAGAGGGCGGGTGAATCAGTAATAGAGAAATACAATCCTTTTTAACCACAAAATGCAAGTGTTATATTAATGTAGCATTATCATCCAATAGTTGCAGATTAAATAAACAATGAACAAATGAGAAATCATACACATACACAATACACCAGTGTTTTTACGTGGAAACCCAAAGTTGGAGAAAACCATGAAATGTTTTTTCTTATATGTATTTAAGAATTACATTCATTGGAAGCACCAACTTCCTTTGTTTTCCATCTGCAACTANGCCTTAATGGCAGATGTCTTTGCTAACAGCCATGGGAATACACCAATGTCTCTTGGTTGATAGATCCTACAGGTGACTCGACACCAACACCTCTATTCGTACCTGTTAGGATGTGCTGTAGGTACCTTGAGGCCCATTGACATCACATGTGGGTCATCTTTCATCGGTTAACAACATTCATTAATGGCTGGTAATCCGATGATTTCTGTTTGTGTTCGACTCCAGAACATCTATTCACACAAATTAGACTTGTACCATGGGTGAAGCTTTGAAGCTGTTGAAGACATGATTTCAGTTGATCTTTTTCAGGCCAGAACAAAAGCAAGGTTCAGGGGTCATCCTAAGATAATCTGCTGTTATACACAGGAAGTTTTTTCTCAGAACGGTATTATTTGTTCAAATTCTTCTGCAGATTCCTGAGTGTTCCAGTAGTACCAACACAGAGTTCATCAGTTACAGGTTCATCAGAAAGACCAGAGCAGCTACAATTTTCGCGCCCTTCAAATCCAGACTTAACTTCAAAAGACAATTCTACAGCAAGGCTTGCATGACAATGGAGGTAGGTAATGTAACTCAGGTATGTTTAGTTCATATTGATTTATTGTATTAATTTGCATACTGATAAGCTTGAACTAAGGGTGCATTAATTACTCCATAACGTTTCATCATTTCCACGACCTGTAACTAACGAACTTACCTACCAAGACATTTCATGTCATAAACATACACCATTACCGGAACTAAGTTCGATTTGACTCGGATATGATAACTCTACACCCTCGTACGAATCTCATCATGTTCTGACACCCTATCTATCTCCACGGCAATTCAAATCTTCTCATATGATTTTCTTCTCCGACCACATTCTCCATCGCATTCTCTCCTTTCGTTGCCCTCACCCAACCTTCGCTGCCACCGATAGACTTTACCTGTGATGCCAAGAAGAGCCATGGTAGAAAATCGCCACGAACCAGAAACATACGCCGACCTGGAAGCCCTTCCAGAGTATGGGGCAACTAGAGATATTTTTAAGCAAGCAGGGTGGGAGCCATTTTTGAAGAAGTTCGATGGGTATAACGATGCAATCACACTCCAGTTTGCGCTGCATTTTGAGGGTGGGACCGCCAAGGTGGGAAAACTCGAGTTCGAGGTCATGGAGGAGTTCATTGCAGAGGTAATTCAATTGCCCACCATAGGCCAAAGATGGACGAAGGGACAACCGGTTGATAAAAAGCTCTGTGCGCAGCTATTGAAACCTCAGTACCGGGAAACAAAATGGTCCGGGGGAACGCTGCGGTCTTGGCTGGAACCACAGTGGGCTCAAGTGTTGGTCATCCTCCAGCATTACCTAACGTGTGAGGGTCGATATACCATCATATTCCCCTGCCATGCGTGACTTCTGTTACACTTCACAGGTACTCCGATGAACATACCCTATTTCTTGTTGAAAAGTTTAAAAAGGATGGCCGAACAGGTCCAAAAGGCTAATGAGTTTCGGGGGAGTTTATTTCACTTTGGTCTAGTTAAAATATTGATCAC
>JZKD02S1595560.1:0-10034 GCA_000966675.3 Picea glauca
AGATTTTGTTTAATCTACTTGACATATTGTCCCAATTGCATGAGGACATGTTACAAACAAGTGTAACAATTACAAATTGGTTGCAATTTGATTATTGTACGAGACCTTTACATTCCTTTTTGTATGACAATGGGTCTCTTATTCATATATAATAAAATGGGTTTTTTTATTTCATTGCATTGTCGAATGTTGTAAAATGTTGCATTCCTGAATAAATATTATGTGGATGATTTGCATTGATACAAATAATAGAGGTTTAATTGAATGGATAACACATTAATGCAATCATTATATTGAAATGCAATAACATAAATATAAAATAATATTATTATAATAAACAAATGATTTTGAAATAATTAATTGAAAATTTGTAAAAAACAATGAATTAAAATGTATACATATTTGTGCATTGTATTCTTTTGAATTCACTAGACAATGTGTGGCACAATATAGACATCGGTTCGTTTTGAGGAGTCATACACCGCGGTACATATTAATTATAATAACGCATTGGTATGTACTATTGAGAAAACACATTGTTTTGTAAAGAATATAATGTACAATAATAATTATCGTATCAAAATTGTACGGTGCTCATGTTTGAAATATTAACCGTTGCACTAATTTTTTTTTCACCAATGCATTATGTTTATTATACGCACATGTGTCTTTACTATATTGTACGGACCAGTACATACTAAAAGTATTGTTGTCGACACATCGGTATGTACTAATTATAGAAGCATCGAGGCACATTATATATTGAACGCATCGGGTCTCTAGATAACATGATCACACCGTGGATAAATATAACTTGACTGCACTGGGACATAATAATCTTAAAGCGCACTAGTGTTAACTATAACTTGATTTCACTAGGGCGGAGAAATCCTAAAGTTCATCGGTGCATCATAAGAGAAGAACGCTCAACCGATGCATAGTAATTATAAGAGCATCGGTGCTTTGCATACAATGAAAAAGGCGGATCTAGTGCATAATAGTTATAAATGCACTAGGATTTTTTTAATTATATTCAAGTCTGGGGTGTTATTTTTATATTATTGTATCGGTGCATTGTATGATATTAATGTACTCGCGCGTGTTTTGTAATACCACACTAATGTAGTTTAACAAGAAACGCATCGGAAAAAAAAAAACCTCTGTTACAACCTCCGCTCACCTAATTTTTTTTAGTTATATAGAACATCCCCTAAAACCTCTGCTAAAACCTCTTCAACCAATAGAGAAGGTTGTAGCAGAGGCTTTTTTGAAAATTTTGCCAAAATTTGTTAAACTAAAAACCTTCGCTAGAAGGTGTTCTCCTTGTAGTGATGGAAAATAAGACGGATGACGTGGAAAATAAGATGGATGAAAATAGGAAAGAGATGGAAAAGAAGATGGATGATATGGAAAACAAGAAGTTAGAATTGCAAAATTCCATGTCTTCCATGATCTTGCATGCTCTATATGAGAGACTCCCTAAAGGAGATATCAAATTGCAAGGAAATCATGAAAATACAGAGGAATTAAAGATTGAATATGAGAATCATGATTATTCATCACTTCAAGATCCAGATCATCAAGGTTTCAATGCGGCACCAAGGAACTACTTCATTCCAAATATTGATATGAGGAAGTTTGATGGTAAAGATCCTATAATATGGATATTCCAGATGTATCAATTTTTTTTATCTACACCAAACACCATGATTACAAAAGGTACATGTTGCATCCTTGTATTTAGAAAATGATATATTTGTTTGGTATCAATGACTTTGTGAAATAAAAAAGAATTATATTATCTCTTGGTCCATTTTCACGAATGAATTGATATCACATTATGGGGATATTAAAAGCAATACATTATTTAGTCAATTGATAATTTTTTAGAAAAAAGGTCCAATTACAGAGCACATTCAACAATTCCAAAAGCTCAGTCTCAGGGTAAAGAACATTCCCAAGGATAATTGGTTAGATCTCTTTATGGGCATTTTAAAGGATAACATTCAAAATTAGGTGCGTCTCTTTGAACCTAAATCCCTAGAGTAAGCTTTCAATATGACATGGAAAGTGGAAAAAAAAACCATGGCTACGAGAAGGGTGGCCCCTAACAACTATAGAGAGAACCATGCTCCCTCTCCTAACCTCAATTAACCAACAAGGTTGCCACCTCGACAAATGGATGAAAGAAGAGCAAAGAGACTATGTTTCAATTGTGACATCAAGTACAATAAGGGGCATACATGTGATGAGAAGAAATCATTCTGCATAGATTGTGAAGAGGAAGAAGATCAATAATTGGAACCATCACAATATATAGATATTGAAGATACTACTCCAACAATATTGTATCATGCATTGGTTGAAATCAATACTCCACAAACCCTCAAGTACAAGGATGTATAAAAAATAATAAGGTAACATTATTGATTGATTTTGGTAGTATTCATAACTTCATCAATTACAAATTAGCAAAAAATATCAATTGCTTTGTATATCCAACATCGGAGTTTCAAGTAATGATTGCAGGTGGAGGTACCATAAATTGTTTTGGGAAGTGCCATAGTATTAAGCTCAATATGGGAGAGTATTTTTTGGATAGTCCCATGATTTCCATCCAAATGGGTGGTGCTAATGTTGTATTAGGGGTCCAATGGTTGTAATTATTATAAATACTGACCAATTAGAAACAATGGCCCTTAATTTCCAAGATATTTTTTTCAAAAGGCAAGAAAATTGACCTTAGAGGTATCTAAGGGAAACCCTCTAAGGTGATGAGCTCTAATAACATCACAAAATTACTCAAAAAGGAACACCATGGTGTAATTCCACAATTGTGCTCACTAGATGCTCAAGCATTTGTTTCCTATGCTCCATTGGATCTCCAAAGAGTTATCAACAATCATTCCAAGGTGTTTGGAGAAATGCCTAAGGGTCTTCCACCTACTCGAGATCATGACCACGCTATTCATTTGCAACCAGGAAGTGTACCACCTAACATTAGGCCTTACATGTATCCATATGCATAGAAGAGTGAGATTGAGCATATGATCCAATAAATGTTAGAGGCCGACATCATTTAACCTAGCCAAAGTTCTTTCTCTTCATCAATGGTGATTGTTACAAAAAATGATGGTTCATGGAGTATATGTCCATGGTATAGACATCTCAACAAAATGACCATCAAAGATAAGTTTCCTATTTCTGCCATTGATGAATTATTCGATGAATTTCATGGAGCAAAATTATTTATTAAGTTGGATCTTCGTTCGAGATATCATCAAATCAAAATGAGGCAGGAAGACATTCCCAAAACAAATTTTAGAACACATGAGGGTCATTATGAGTTTTTGGTTATGCCATTTGGATTTACGAATGCATCTTCAACATTTCAAAGTTTGATGAATTATATTTTCAAGCCCTTCCTTAGAAAATTTGTGTTAGTATTTTTTGATGACATACTAATATACAAAAAATCTTGGGAAGAGCATGTAGAACATGTTGACAGAGTATTACAACTATTGGAAGAGCAACAACTTTATGCAAATCCTTCCAAGTGTGCCTTTGGGGTTCAAAAAGTGGAATATTTGGGTCATATTGTATCTCATTGAGGTGTAAAAGTGGACCCTAACAAAATTAAAGCTACGAGGGAATGGCCAATCCCAAAAACATTGAAGAAACTTATAGGATTCTTAGGATTGATAGGGTATTACCACGAGTTTGTTAATAACTATGGTCAAATGGCAGCACCTCTAACAACATTATTAAATAATGAAGCATTTTCTTGGACTGAAGAAGGAACCAAAGCTTTTGAAAAACTCAAGGAGGCTATGTGTACAACTCTCATCCTGGCCACACCTGACTTCACAAAAACATTTATTGTGGAGTGTGATGCCTCAAACCATGGAATTGGTGTAGTTTTAATGCAAGAAGGAAGGCCCCTTTCCTTTGAAAGCAACCAACTTAAAGGAAAAAACTTAGTCAAACCCATTTATGAAAAAGAAATGTTGACCATACTACATGTAGTTTAGAAATGGTACCCTTATTTAATATGAAGCCACTTCAAAGTAAAAACAGATCATGATAGTTTGAAGTACTTCTTGGGGCAACAAATCTTCATAAGAGCAACAAAAATGGGTTACAAAAATGCTAGGTTGTGACTTTGAAATTATCTGCAAAAAAGGAAAACATAATGTTGTGGTAGATGCCCTTTCAAGGAAAGAAGAAGAAACATAAGGTTCACTATGTGTTAATTCTATTTCTCAATCTAATTGGGTGGAAGAAGCAAGGATATAATGGAAGCAAGATCAAGAGGTATTCAAGGCCATTCAACAACTACAAGAGGACCAAAATTCATTAGATAATGTTGTATGGAAGAATGATTTGCTATGGTATCATGAATGCATATATTTATGTAAGAATTCCCAACTCAAACATAAGGTCCTTATTGAATTACACACTTCTCCTATAGGAGGAAATTCGAGATTCTTGAAAATGTACCATAGGATCAAGAAGGATTGTTGCTGGGAAGGTATTAAAATTGATGTTCAAAAGTTTGTGTTTGAATGTTTGGTTTGGAAACAAAATAAGGGAGAGACAATTAAGACATCGAGTCTCCTTCAACCATTAGCTAAACCAAGTAAATGTTGAGAAGAAGTTTCAATGGATTTATTACAGGTTTACCAAATCCGAAGGAAAGACCGTCGTCATGTTAGTAGTGGATCAATTGATGAAGTATGCACCTTTTTGCTCTCTTTATCATTCTTTTAAAACAAGTACAATAGTTGCAACATTCACGGAAACAATTCAAAAGCTACATGGAGTCCCCGAGATTATTGTAAGTGACATAGATCCAATTTTCACTGGAAATCTTTGGACTAAATTATTTTCTTCTTTGGGTACTCAATTGGCTCACAACTCATCTTACCATCCTCAATCTGATGGGCAAACTTCGATTGTGAATAAATGTCTAGAAGTATATATTCATTGCTTTGTATCTAATAAGCATACACAATGGGTCAAGTGGTTTCCCTTGTCGAAATGGTGGTACAACACATCCCTCCATACTTCATAAAAAATGCCCCCATATCTGACACTTTATGGAATTCATCCTCCATCCATTACATCACCCTTGAAAGGGAATACAAAGGTTCAAGCAGTGGAGGACCACATAGGGGATCAACAAGATGTTCTCAAACTATTGAAGGACAACTTGGTTTGGGCACAAAATATGATGAAACAACAAGCAAATAAACATCACAATGAAAGGGAATTTGAAGTGGGGATTGGGCATTTCTAAGACTACAACCATATAAACTCCCTCAAGCAAAAAAAGAAGAACAATGAATTAACACCCAAATATTATGGCCCCTATAAGATTTTGCAGAGGATTGGAAGTATGGCTTACAAATTGGAGTTGCCTCCATCTTCACGTGTACATCTAGTCTTCCATGTTTCTTGCTTAAAGAAGGTCATTGACAACAATATCACAGTCCAAACTATTTTACCAGAGATTAATGAAGAAGGGAAAATCATACTAGAACCAAAAACAATCCTTGAAACAAGGATTAAGCAATTGAGAAATCGAGCAATTACAAAGTACCTCGTCAAATGGAAGAACCTACCAGTGGAAGAGGTGACATGGGAATATGAGTTCTTCTTACAGAAACACACATGGTTAGTCAAGTATTGAGGACAACACTAGTTTGAAGGGGAGGGGCTTGTTAATCCCTAGACAAAGCCCCATGTTATGTATAAAACCCCTTATTAAGCCCTAGATATTGAATTATTACATTTCTAGTGTTATATTTGTATGTAGGCTAGAACCCTTCATTGCACCCTTTCATTATAATTGTGCATAGGAGACAAAGGGTAAGAAAACCAGTTGAGAGGTATAGTCCACCCAACTTCTATTCCGCATTTGTGTTAACTACCATTGACGATGAGCCCAAGTTGGTCGGTGAGGCAGTCGACTCGGCAGAGGGTAAACTATGGAAGGACGCCATGGTCGAAGAGATGGAATCCTTATACAAGAATGAGACATGGGATTTAGTCAAGTTACCTAGTGAAAGGAAGCCCGTCGGTAGCAAGTGGATGTTCAAGAAAAAGATGAATGTCGCAGGTCAAGTCGAGAAGTTCAAAGCTCGACTGGTAGCAAAAGGATATTCCCAAGTCGAGGGAGTCGACTTCAGTGATATTTTTTCCCCTATTGCAAAACTAACTTCCATTAGAGTATTATTGTCTCTGGCTGCAACATTCAATTTGGAGATAGAACAAATGGATGTAAATACATCGTTCTTACATGGGGACCTGGAAGAAGAAATCTACATGAAATAGCCTGAAGAATTTGTAGTAAAAGGAAAGCAAGAGTTGGTGTGCAAACTCAAAAGATCCCTTTATGGTCTAAAGCAATCGCCAAGGATGTGGTACATGAAGTTTGACACCTACATCCTTAGTTTGGGATTTGTTAGAAGCAAAGTTGATCACTACACATATTCCAATGAATAAGGTGGGTATTTCATATATGTAGCTTTGTATGTTGATGACATGTTGCTGATTGGAAACAACATGGGTGCAATAAAGGAGGTGAAGAAGCAGCTATCCTCCAAAATAGACACAAAGGATCTCAAAGCAGCTAACTTCATTTTGGGAATGGAGATTAAGAGAGATCAAGCCGCTAGAAAGCTCTGGTTGAATCAGAGGAAGTATATTGAAATAGTTCTAAAACGATTCAACATGCAGGATTGCAAACCGATGAAGGTGCCAATTCCAGTGGGAGTAAAGATTATTGCTGAACAATGTCCAAAGACACAAGAAGAAATAGAGAACATGGCACGTGTTCCCTATGCAATTGTTGTTGGTAGTCTAATGTATGTGATGGTCTACACTCGACCAGACATTGCCCATGTAGTGGGAGTGTTGAGTAGGTACATGTCGACACTTAGAAAGGAGCACTAGACAACTATCAAAAGAGTATTTAGGTATTTATGTGGCACAAAGGACTATGCTATATGCTACCAAGGAAGACCTGGAGATGACAATCGTAAATTAGATGTACATGGCTTTGTCGACGCCGACTGGGCTGGAGATCTGGATTGACAGAGGTCGACCAACAGATATGTCTTCAAGATGTTTGGTGGAGCAATAAGTTGGATGAGTAAGCGATAGGCAGTTGTATCCTTGTCGACAACAGAAGTTGAATACATGGCGGCCACTCATGGAAGCAAAGAAGCAGTATGGCTTCAAAGGTTGTGTTCAGGAATCAGGTTTGACTAGAGTGTTATGAAGGTAAGTTGTGACATTCAAAGCGCAATATTTCTGGCAAAGAACCTTGCTTATCATTCAAAGACTAAGCACATTGATGTACAATACCATTTCATAAGACATGGTGGAAAGTAACAAGGTACTACTGGAGAAAGTAGACATGTTGGAAAACATAACAGACTTGTTGACCAAGTCTGTGAGTGCTGTGAAGTTGTCTTGGTGCAAATAGGCAATGGGCATTGATGCCCTGGGTTTGTGAGCGAAAGTTCAGGAATCTCCTGTTTCAACAAAGAAGACAACAAGTGGTAAAATGTTGGGTTGTTATATTCTTTGTAGTGAAAGTCTAATCGAGGTGAATAGACTGATGGTCGAAGTCAAGGTAGATCGACAACAAGTCGAAGGTCGAGGAAGTCGACCAGGTAAAGTTGAAGATGAAGATATCGACGACAAGTCAACCAACAAGAGGTCGAAGTGCGGGCGTGAGACGACTGACTAGATACCGAATGAAGGTCGACTGGTAAACCCAACTTGGAGTCAACTATAACATAATCCAGGGATGTGCAAGATTTCTAGCCAATAATATGCATGGATTTGTAACTGTTTTTGGGTGTCAATATTTAGGGTTTTACCTATTGTAAAGCCTATAAAGAAGCATGTTGTAAGGCTGAAAAGGCTGTTGTTGTAAGGTGATCATAGAATATACTTTTGCAAGTTAATGCATGTGTAAGTGTAGGTTGTTGGTCATGCATATGTAAGTTGAATTGGCTACAGGGTTGTTCTTTCCCATGCAAGAGGGTATGATGTCGATTGTGTTTTAGGTGTGGACCAAGGTTAGACATGTAACCTTTTATTATGAATGAATAAGACGATAAGAGAGAATAACACTCAAAGGAATGTTGGTTTTCTTGGTTAAGGGTTTCCAGGGTAAAATCTCGGTGTACTGTGTGATTGCTTGTGTCATTTGCTTTCTTGATTAAATTCTTCTTCTCTTCTATTGGGATTAGTGTGGAAGTGCAATGTCCTACATTCCCTGACACCGGGAACAATAATCTCCAATTTATTGTAGCAAACAACTTTGAACCACAAATCTATCTATGTTTTTGGAAATTCCTTCATCCCAACCCCTGTTATTGAATTAGGTTGGTTTTAACTGGACTGGTTCCACACCTACAAGGTTGGCTCTCTCCAACTTGTCAACAAAGTAGTTTTCCAATTTGTCCTATCAGCCAATTGGACCCCAAATATCATCCTTATTGATTGCGAAGTTTAAATCGCCTTTGATTATTAGTTTGTCATCATTTAGGAAACTGGATCCAAGTAGTCTTTCCTATAATGCCCCCTTTCCATCATAAGGACCATATAAATTAACAAATTTTAATGTTCGATCTAATTCATTGCATATGAGATCTATACAAAATCTTGGTGTAGTGGAGAAACAGTTAGACAATGTAACCTTTGACAAAAAACCAATTATAAGACCTCTAGAATGCCCCACAGATTCTATACCCACAAAACACCAACCAGGGAAAAGTCTTTCTATATCATAGATTATCGGTTCGCAAACACCCATTGTTTCTTGAATAAGTAGAATATCCAATCTAACTGATTCCAACAATATATTGAGGGACAATTTTTTGGCTTTCCCTCTTAATCCACAAATGTTGACAGACACAAGGATCATGGGATACCCTTTTTCAGGGCCATCCCTGCTCTAAGGACCCCTGTTATTATTTTCTGCCTATCTTGGAAGATCTCCCTCAAAGCACATTCCTATGCATGCTTAATAACATATTTACGCATGAGCTTTGAGTGAACTACATATTTGGTTCCATCAAGTCCAATACCCCCCAAAACATCACATACATGACCATGAGGTCTAAGAAGATAAGGGTCACAACCAAATGAGATGGACAATGAACTGAAAAGGGAATCGGATATATGGGAAGAGGGATCCCTAACAGGAACATGAGAGTTTTGATTTAAGTCTATCAAACACACATTTTCACCCATAACCATCGTATTCATAAGTAAAGGATCAATTCTAGAAGGTATGAGAGGATCTACCTCACCTATCCCCTCAGACACAATGATACCAGAAAGAGCATATTGTTTGCATGGTAAAGATTTTTTTTGAGAGTGTGACTTATCTGAAACAAGAGAACCCAATGCACATTCATTCCATAATGACACCAATTTGAGTTGTTGTGGCGAAGATAGCTCCAAGTCACCCGCCAATAGATTTAAAGTTTTCCCTCCTCAAAATCTGCAATATCATACTCTTTAGCACCCATGAGAATTCTTACCTATTCATTTGTATTAGAGGGCACCTTCCCTTTCTTTGCATCTTGGTTCAAAATACCTCCACTGATTACAAATTCTGCTCTATCTGATGACCTTACTGCCGGGCCCAAGCCAATATACAATCTGTATGCACATCATCAACTTGGTGACATCGAGAGCACCAAAACGAACTATTGAGGTAATCCATTTGTTGGGTATACGATTTGCTGCCCATTACAATTTCCATGGACTCAAACAAACCCTTCCCGAGGTCTAATACCACTATAATCTGTGCCATTGAGCGATAATTTGACAATTTATAGCTCAAATCCATTGTAATGAAAGTACCCAGAACCTCACTTATTGCTTTCAACCCTGCATTTGTCAAGAACTCAAGGGATAGGTTGGGGAGTTTTATCCAGGTTGGCATGTTGGATAAAACCTCCTCCCTGACATCAAACAACAGGTGCCACGACTTTGAAGAGAAGATG
>JZKD02S1595562.1:0-10034 GCA_000966675.3 Picea glauca
GGAGACTAGGAGGTATAATTACAACTAATGGCCTAAAGCCGACATAAATAAAATAACATTGCTAATATAATATGCCCCAATTAAGGGGTAATGAGCCAATATTAGGGCTTAATAGTTAATTACTCCTAAGGACTCCGTTAGCTTGCACACGCCTTGCACAACTCCTTTGCTTCACTTGCACTTCTGCTGGAATGAGAACAACGGTATCCCTCCTGATCTTCCATAGATAAACTTTGAACCTTTGTCAACACACTCCTTGTAGGAAATTCTCTCTCAGGAAGAGAAACAATTGAAACTCATTCTCTTTCTTCTCTCAGACTTCAAACATTTAATATGAAATCATACATTCAACTCAGTATCAAAGTAAATGCATAACAGAGAGAATGAAAAAACTATCAGCATACCATTCAACATGTATACATAGAAAAAATCATAACACCATGAGTCTGATTCAAAGCTTCATGCATTAATTCAAAGCTTCTGTACATGGGTTCTTCTATCTAGTTCTCTGCTACAGCTCTATGCTAATGTTCTAATGATCTAATGATACAAAGATGAGGGTGTCTATATCCATTTTCCCTCTGCTCTCTAAACTGTCTAATCTATAATTCAGACCTACCTACTTTCATTAACTATGCATAAATGCCTCTACCTTCTACAGATGAGATCGAATTTCTCATGATCTGTTTACAATATGCAAGTATGCTTCCCTTTAATCATTACATTAATTCTTCAAAAACATTTCAAAAACGTGCACTGGAGGTCTTCCAGCTGTCTTCCGCCTTTTACGTTGCTTGCTTGGCTAGTTGCTTACAATGCTCCTGCATCATACTTCCTCGCTTGAAAATTTTCATGAACTCTTGTTCATGAGATCTTACACAGTCTGTCCATGCTTATGGTTCATTTTCCCAGCTGGCATCTTCAACTGGATGTCCCTTCCACTTGACCAAGTATTCAAAATACTCCTTCCTCTTGGTCTTTTTGCTGACTCTCTTATCAATTATGCTTTCCATCTATGGATTTTCAACTACAGGCATTTGTTTAGTCCATTGAAACTCTATCTTCTCATCCTCTGCTCCTGCTTCTCCATCTCTGTAAGGGTACAAATCTGCAATATTGAATATCGGCAAGATTCCAATCCCATCGGGTAGTTCAATCTCATATGCGTTTGCCCCAAATTTCTTCAAGACCTTGAATGGTCCAATCTTTTTCATTTTCAGTTTGTTATATATTCCCCTTGGGAACCTCTCCTTCCTCAGATGTGCAAGAATCATATCACCAAATTCAAATTGAAGTTCTCACCTGTGTTGATCTGCTCTGTGCTTGTATTCTTGATTCAAACTCTGTAATCATTCCTTGACTCGACTATGAAGCTCCTTTATTGCTTCTGCAAAGTCTTCTGCACCAGCACTTCTAGATTCATCTTGTTCCACATCTTTCAATTCAGAAACTCCCCTTGGTTGCATTCCATATACAATTTGGAATGGACTATGCCTTGTGCCTCTATTAATCGAATCATTATAAGAAAATTCTCCCTGTGGAAAAATGTGGTCCCANGAAATTCTCTCTCAGGAAGAGAAACAATTGAAACTCATTCTCTTTCTTCTCTCAGACTTCAAACATTTAATATGAAATCATACATTCAACTCAGTATCAAAGTAAATGCATAACATAGAGAATGAAAAAACTATCAGCATACCATTCAGCATGTATACATAGAAAAAATCATAACACCATGAGTTTGATTCAAAGCTTCATGCATTAATTCAAAGCTTTTGTACATGGGTTCTTCTATCTAGTTCTCTGCTACAGCTCTATGCTAATGTTCTAATGATCTAATGATACAAAGATGAGGGTGTCTATATCCATTTTCCCTCTGCTCTCTAAAATGTCTAATCTATAATTCAAACCTACCTACTTTCATTAACTATGCATAAATGCCTCTACCTTCTACAGATGAGATTGAATTTCTCATGATCTGTTTACAATATGCAAGTATGCTTCCCTCTAATCCTTACATTAATGCTTCAAAAACATTTCAAAAACGTGCACTGGAGGTCTTCCAGCTGTCTTCCGCCTTTTACGTTGCTTGCTTGGCTAGTTGCTTACAATGCTCCTGCATCATACTTCCTCGCTTGAAAATTTTCATGAACTCTTGTTCATGAGATCTTACACAGTCTGTCCATGCTTATGGTTCATTTTCCCAGCTGGCATCTTCAACTGGATGTCCCTTCCACTTGACCAAGTATTCAAAATACTCCTTCCTCTTGGTCTTTTTGCTGACTCTCTTATCAATTATGCTTTCCATCTATGGATTTTCAACTACAGGCATTTGTTTAGTCCATTGAAACTCTATCTTCTCATCCTCTGCTCCTGCTTCTCCATCTCTGTAAGGGTACAAATCTGCAATATTGAATATCGGCAAGATTCCAATCCCATCGGGTAGTTCAATCTCATATGCGTTTGCCCCAAATTTCTTCAAGACCTTGAATGGTCCAATCTTTTTCATTTTCAGTTTGTTATATATTCCCCTTGGGAACCTCTCCTTCCTCAGATGTGCAAGAATCATATCACCAAATTCAAATTGAAGTTCTCACCTGTGTTGATCTGCTCTGTGCTTGTATTCTTGATTCAAACTCTGTAATCATTCCTTGACTCGACTATGAAGCTCCTTTATTGCTTCTGCAAAGTCTTCTGCACCAGCACTTCTAGATTCATCTTGTTCCACATCTTTCAATTCAGAAACTCCCCTTGGTTGCATTCCATATACAATTTGGAATGGACTATGCCTTGTGCCTCTATTAATCGAATCATTATAAGAAAATTCTCCCTGTGGAAAAATGTGGTCCCACTGACTGTGGTGTTCAGTCACCAGGCTCCTCAGCAAATCTCCCAAGCTCTAGTTGACAACTTTTGTCTGCCCATCCATCTGAGAATGATACACTGAGATAAAAGAAAAACTTGTCCCCATCTTCTTCCATAAAGTCCTCCAGAAATTTCCTACGAACTTGGTATCCCGATCTGAAACTATACTTCTTGGAAAACCGTGAAGTTTGATGACTTCTTTGAAAAACAGGTTCACAATATGAGTTGCGTCGCTGGTTTTCTGGCATGGTATGAAATGTGTCATCATTGAAAATATGTCTACCACCACAAAGATTGAATCAAATCCTCTTTGTGTCCTTGGCAGTCCCAATATGAAATCCATGCTTATTGCATCCCACGACCTCTCTGGTATGGGTAATGGTTGGTATAACCCTGTGTTCTTCCTTTTCCCCTTTGTGTGTTGACAAATCCTACATCTGTCCACAAATTTATTAATATCTATCCTCATCCCTGGACAAAAATATGAGTCATTCAACTTTGAGAACATTTTGTCATGACCGAAATGTCTGGCCAATCCTCCATTATGTTTTTCCTTCAGCGGATTCTCCCTCATGGAGTATTTTGGAAAACATAATTGATTGCCCCTGCATAATAATCCATCCTGGATCATAATTCAATCCACTGGATTCTGTCCCTGATAATTAGATTCTCAGGTGCCTCATACACCTCTTTAAAGTCTGGATCATCTCTGTACATTTATTTGAGGTTATTAAAAACCAAAGTTTTGACTCTGAATTCCTGCATCAACAAACATTTCCTGCTCAAAGCATCAGCAACTTTGTTAGCAGTTCCAGAAATATGCTTAGTTACAAAAGTAAAATTTTGCATGTATTCAACCCATTTTGCATGCTTTTGGTTCAACTTGTCCTGTTGAGTCACAAATTGCAAAGCGTGATTATCGTTGTACAAAACAAACTCCTTAGGAACCAAATATTGTCTCCATTTCTTCAGTGCTTGTATGACAGCATAGAATTCTTTGTCATATGTCGAGTATTTGACCTTCGCTTCATTCAATTTCTCACTGAAGTATGTGACCGGCCTATCGTCTTGGCTCAAGACTACTCCAATTGCATATCCACTCGCGTCACACTTGACCTGGAATGTCTTGCCGAAATCTGGCAACACCAATATTGGTTGCTCAGTGATCTTCTTCTTTAGCAGATTGAAACTCTTCTCTACTTCTTCTGTCCAGTGAAAATATTTGTCTTTTCTTCACCGTGTCCATCATCAGTGCGCTAATCCCACTAAAATTTTGAATGAATTTCCTGTAGAAACTATCTAAACCATGGAAGCTTCGAACTTCAAACACACTTTTCGGCGATGGCCAATTCTTAATTGCATTCACCTTTTTCGGATCCATCTTCAACTCATTTACAGAGATAAAAAAAAAACAAATACATGAGTTATGTCCTCATAAATGTCGATTTCTTCATATTTATCAGCAATTTCTCTTGCCGCAATCTCCTCATCATTGTAGCTAAATGCTTCAAGTGTTTTGCTTCTATTTTTCTGAAAATCAATATATCATCAAGATATACAATGACGAATTTTCCTATGAAATCCTTCAGGACTTCATTCATCAATATTATGAAAGTACTGGGTGTATTTTTTAAGCCAAATGGCATAACAAGCCATTCATACAACCCCTCATTCATCTTGAATGATGTCTTTCATTCATCACCTTCTCTCATTTGGATTTGATGATATCCGCTTTTCAAATCAATCTTTGAAAAAAACTTTTCTCCACTCAAGCAATCCATCAAATCATCCATCCTTGGTAATGGAAATTTGTATCTGATAGTAATCTTATTGATTGCCATTGAGTCTATACACATCCTCCAGCCTCCATATTTCTTTGGGCTGAGTATTGTTGGAACAGCGCATGGACTCAAGATATCTCTAACCAATTCTTTGTACATTAAGTCCTGGACTTGTCTCTTGACTTCTTCATTCTCTTGCAGCGTCAACCTGTACGCTGCTTTTTTTGGTAAACTGGCTACAGGTATAATATTGATGTGATGACTTATACTTCTGATAGGTGGTAACGAACAAGGTAGTTCATTAGCTACTATATCAGCAAACCCTTCCAGCAACTTCTGGATTTCTTCTGGTAAATCATCCACTATTGTACTGGTCAAAACAATTCTAGGATTCCTGACCACAATAAATTGTGTGTCTTCCTTCTTCTTAACCTCATTAAGAAGTTCCTTCCTACTCATGAGAAGTACAGTGTTGCTTACCTCTAGTTTCACTTCTTTATCCTTAATCGGCAGGAACATGTGTGTCCTCCCATTCTTTTCTAGGGTGTATTTGTTCTTTCTCCCATCATGAACCACATTTCTGTCATATTGCCATGGTCTACCCAGCAATAGATGAAAAACATCCATGGGAATGACATCACACAATATTTCATCCTTATATCCCCTTATGTTGAATTCAACTAAACATTGTTTAGTGACATTTACTTGATGTCCTTTTTGTATCCACAAAACTTTGTATGGGCTTGGATGTACAATAGTCTCCAGCTCTAGTTTGTGTACCATCTCTATAGAAATGAGATTGTTTGTGCTATCATTGTCCACTATAACCTTGCATACCTTGTCTTTGGTCTTGCAAGCAGTCCCAAAAAGTTTATTCCTTTGGGCTGGGTTCTCTGTCTCCTTGTCTAGCATTAAGAGAACTTTCCTCATCATCAAGGATCTTCCGCCCTCAGCATCTTCTACCTCAACATTCCATCCTTGTGCTTTGGCAATGTGAGTTTCACCACCTTCTTTCTTCCTATCTGGACACTCATAAGATTTATGTCCATTTTTCCCATAGGTAAAACATTTCACTTCACCTCCTTGGCCTCTTCCTCTTCCTCTGGTACGAGGAAAAGTATTTCTATCAGCATACTATCCTCTCTATGAGCTTCCCCCTCTCTCAGTTTGGGTTTGAAGTTTCTTCCCTTCTTCTTTATATTTATGAGTTATGTCCTGGGCAATTGCTTTGCCTCTGGCTTGACTTCTGCCTCGGCCTCTTTGACCTTGCTTTTGGCTCAGCTTCTCTTCAGCTTTTAGAGCCATATAATAAGAATCCTCTACATTCCTAATGATCATCATGCTCATCTCATCTTGAATGTCATATCGCAAACCATTCATGTACCTGGCAACCTTTTCATCATCGATTTCCCGATGACCTGCCCTAATGTTGATCTTGTAGAACTCTTCAGTGTATTCTTTTACTGACATCAGCTTCTGTCTCAAATTATGCATCCTCCGAAACAGAGTAATTTGATAATCCTTGGGTATGAATTTGGATTTCATCTTCGCAACCATTCTATGCCAACTCTTGATTTTCTGCTTGCCTTTGCAGCGTCTATCAGCCTGCATTTCATCCCACCATAATGCTGCATGCCCTTTAAGTCTTATGACAGCGTGCTTGACCTTCTTGTCTTCCTTGAGATCCTCATAGTCGAAGTACTTATCCAGAGCGCTAATCCAGTCTAGAATATCTTCAACATCCAAGTTCCCTTCATACATGGGAATCTCCATTTTTTCCCTGTCACCTATCCTTGTAATAGCCCTGAATAGGCGTTCATCTGCAGCATCTTCGACTGTGACTTCTTCCCCTTTGTGTACAGCTTCATTTTCACTGTCAACCTCACTGATATCCCCAGTGTCGACTGTGTGCCTCTGTGTTGTCTCCATGGCATCAAGCCTAGCACGTAGTTCACGCATTTCTCTTTCCACTGTTGGATCAGGCATTGGTCTGACTCTTCTTCTCAGTGGCATGGCTGAAAATGTTCTTCCTTTCCCCTTCTACAGAAAGAAAATAAAATGTTATGCACTCTGATACCACAACTGACGCAGACCCCCTGCCCTCGGGCCAAGATCTACTCAGGATCTTCACTACAACCACGTCGAGGGTTAATCAACCCCTTTGTTCAAGCCACAAAGGACTTTGGGTTTCACAATTGGTGATCCCTGTTGTCGAGGTTCTCGGCCCTTCCACCTGTCGAAACCTGAAATGCCGAAACACCAAAGTCTTTGGCCACATCCTCCTCTAGTTTTGTATCGTGTTTCATGATTTTGGGAATTCTAGAACAGGGAAACCCAATATCTTGTCTCCTAAAGTGCCGAATTGTTGAATCCCGACACGTTCATCAATTTTTGGCTCCTAACGGGTTTTTTTTCATTTTTTTACGGGGTTTCGGACTTCGCGATTTCGCGAATCCTGACATGAGGTTTCCTGACTCTCCAACCTCCGAACCTAAAAACATTCAATGGATTCTGACTTCGACTATTGACGAAAGCTCACCACCTGTCCTCTTAGCTATCCTCAGTCTCTGATGTGGATTCCTACCACTTGTCACCTTTCCCAACTTTCAGAACTTGAATCCGTCTTTGACTGTCGTTCCCTTATCACTTCGAAACCCCGAATTCTGAAGCGATGCCTTCTATGGAATCAATGGCTCAAGTGTTTTTTGGGCTTCCAGGTACTGGGAGTTCAAAACTCTTGATCCCAAAACACTTGCTACAACAATCCCAAATCCATGAACCCCGAAACACCGAAATGCCAAAACGCGCCTTCACGGATATTTTGCGTTTCGCAAATTCAGGATTTTTGATTTGAAGTGTCATGAATCCTTGTCAATGGGCATGCTGAAACCCCGATCCCTGAAATGTCGAAATGCCACTTCAAGGATTTTCCGGGTTTCACAAATTCAGGTTTTTCAATACAAAGGCCCCGAGCTCCTTGTCATAAGGACTTCTAGTATTCTGAATCCTGAACTATCGAAATCCTGAAATTCACATCAAGTTCTGTCGCAACTCAGGACTTCGGGATTTTTGCTCTACTAGGCTCGACTTCTTGTCATCAGGACCCCCAAAATCTCGACCTCTGAAATTTCTGAACCGCGGAAAATTCTTCTCCTTGCTATTACACACGACAATCCAATTCGTGCTTCAGGAGTTCGAGCGACCAAGGGCTTCGTTCACACTTAGGAATTACAAACCCCAAAATGTTGAAATGATCTCGATGGTACAAAAGTTGCGATCAATAGTCCACATTAGATCCCGCCTCTCGAAGGATGGATTCGTCCAATGCTTATCTTCCCCGCAACTCTTCTGAATCCTATGGTCCTCACCGTTTCGTGAGTTCTCCACAAAGAATTTCGACCGTTTGATTCTCTCCTCAAGAATATCTATGGAACGAACCAATGTTCCTTCACCAGAATTTAACCCTCTGCACAAAGATTTCGCTTCCTACCTTCTTTCGAACACTTCAAAGGCACTACCCCTTCTGAGCTTTCTCTGGTAAATTCAAGCCTTGAAAAAGGGCCTCTACTCGCACTCCTTGCGGAAGACCTTCAAATGCTTCTGTGTATTTGAACTCTCGACTCTGTGCACCTTCTGCAACAATAGTCTTTCTCTCTTCCACCTTAGTTAATAACTCCTACGGACTCAATTATCCTGTGCACGCCTTGCACGGTTCCTATGCTTCACTTGCACTTCTTCTGGAATGAGAACAATGGTATCCCTCCTAATCTTCCAGAGATAAACTTTGAACCTTTGTCAATGCACTCCTTGTAGAGGTTCCACTGCACTCCTTGCAAGAAATTCTCTCTCAGGAAGAGAAACAATTGAAACTCATTCTCTTTCTTCTCTCAGACTTCAAACATTTAATATGAAATCATACATTCAACTCAGTATCAAAGTAAATGCATAATAGAGAGAATGAAACAACTATCATCATACCATTCAGCATGTATACACAAAAAACATCATAACACCATGAGTCTTATTCAAAGCTTCATGTATTGATTCAAAGCTTCTATACATGGGTTCTTCTCTCTAGCTCTCTGCTACAGCTCTATGCTAATTTTCTAATGATCTAATGATATAAAGATGAGGGTGTCTATATCCGTTTTCCCTCCTGCTCTCTAAAATATCTAATCTATAATTCAAACCTACCTACTTTCATTAACTATGCATAAATGCCTCTACCTTCTACAGATGAGAGCGAATCGTTCATGATCTGTTTACAATATGAAAGTACTCTTCTCTTTAATCATTACATTAATGCTTCAAAAACATGCGTTGGAGGTCTTCCAGCTGTCTTCCTCTTTTTACATTGCTTGCTTGGCTGGATACTTACGATGCTCCTGCATCAAACCTTTTCTTGCTCTGCAACACAGCATTGTTCTACGAGTACTTCTTGCACTTTCTTCAAGGCCTAGGTGGCTTGTTCCGTTTCTTCTTTTGCGCGATGAAGGCGAGCTTCAATTACATTGGCTATTTGATGGAATTGGGATGGCTCATCTCCCAACTTCGGCTCTCCTGATGGCAGTGGCACAATGGACATTTCATGACTACACTGAAGGGCCTGTTGTACCCCTCAAAGTTCGACGTCGATTCTGTCATACATATCCTCTTGCTTGGCTTCCTATTTCTGTAATATCTTCTGCGAGGCATCACTTACAACTGCGATGATGAAGTCAAAATCATCGACAGTGAGCATGGTCTACATCTTGGTCAATGTGGCTATGGATTTCTTCAGGGAAGGTGGTTTCAAAGGATAAACCTTCCTCTTCTTCAAGGGGTCAACTTCATCTCTAGGCGATGTTACTTCGCCTTGGTTCTTCTCATCCTCTTTGTCATTTAGTTCTTCTACTTCATCACCACCCCCTTGGTCAGGTGATACAGAAGCAGTCTTGACTGATGCGCTACTTAAGTCTTTGACTTCGTTGGTCTTCTTCCTTCTGCTGGTTTCGGGAATGTCATGCTCTTTGTGAATGGCCTCCGAGTTGTCAAGGTCAGGATCTAACATCTCTGGAAGGTCATGGGGATAAGGAGGTATGCAGACCAGTCCTTAGTGATTTCCTCGAGGTCCTCTTCTGTAACCTTGTAGTACGACTGCAACTCTTCTATGTGCTCATCTTCTCGTGCGTGGAACTTTATAATGGGTTGGAACCGATGCAATGTGTTCGACGTCATGTGGGGTTCAGCTTTGATAGTGTTAAGAACCAAACATCAATATAGCATATAAAACATCAGAAAAAGTACTCAACGCCTTGAAAAAGAGATAATTTCAGATAATAAGCCTCTTCGAGGGGGAAACCTCCTTTTACCCCACTTAAATGTTCAAGTCCAAGATGATTCAAAATT
>JZKD02S1595563.1:0-10034 GCA_000966675.3 Picea glauca
CTATTAGGTCTTCTTACATCCGCCTTATTCTATTTTATTGAAAGGCCTTATTAATATTGACCTTTATTACATCTGAATATATTGTTCTACATATGTGCGGGTTAGGACCCTAACACTATGGGGGGTTGCAGGACACAGATGTCTACAACCAAGGGAATACAAAGTGGATACAATACAAGAAAAACACAACATCTAGATATCAATTGCCAACTTAGATATACTTCACACAACTATCTGTCAGATCTAACACAATATCACAATAGCAGCATATCAAATGACAAAGAACCCAGCATCAATCACACATAACACAAGATATATGTGGTTCACCCTCTCTCTAGTGCTATGTCCATGGAACTATGCTTTATAATATATTAAGGTGGAAGCATACAGTTCTTATCTGTGCTCTTATCTTGCAAATCGCTCTCTCTCTTTATCTTCTCCTCTGTCTCCCCTCCCTGTGCACCCAGCTGCAGGGTTGATCTTCGCACCCAGCTGAAGATCTTACAATACTAACTGCTCACACAACACAATACTTCTCTCTCAACAAAAATCACTCATCATAACATAATCTCTTCTCTCTAACCCATCCCAGGTCCTCTTGACCTTTATTTATACATTATAATAGCTCACTGACAACCTTAGGCTGAAACCTAGGTGTCAAAACCCTAGGTCAACTTGACCCACATTTTCAGGGCTTCGCCAGCCTGTCTTTCCTTCCTTCTCACGCGGTGCTCCAAAGCATCCAACGATGGATTTTTCTTCTTGCTAAGTTTTCCATGATCCATATTCCTTGTTGATCTATCCATCCTCGATCTCCTCGTCCAATGACTTGCTTTCTCTTACTTTGCATTGTATTTTCTACTCTTCTGCTTACTACGACCCAGTATCAGTCACTATGTCTTCCATGCAGTTTGTAACTTCATCTTTCCTCTTCCTTGCTCTTCACTTTCTTCCATACCCAAGGGCCAGCATGCCCCCAACACTCACATGTGGCTCGTTCTGAGGCACTTCATATATGATCCTTATGATTTTCTTCGACTTTAGGCTACGCAGAGCAGCCTATGCTTTCTTTTCTATCCCTCCCTTCTTTGTGGAGACTGTATTTTCTGTGTTTGGTACCCAGTTTCAACTGCACCTAGTACCTAGACCCTTTTCCTTATTCTTTTAGTGAGAGTTGTGAGGCATCTGGTTGTCATAGTACAGTTTCAACCAGCTCCCATTACCAAACCTTCCTTCCATTCTCCATTCAAAGTCTTCAACTGCGCAGCTCCTCCTTCTGGCCCTTGAGGAGCCTTGAGGTTGATGGGGCCCCTCCTTGACCTTGACCTTGATTGGGAGCTCATTAGGGTACCCTTGACCTTTATTGGGAGCTCATTATGGTCACCTTGATGGGGCCCCTCCTTGACCTTGACCTTGATTGGGAGCTCATTAGGGTCCCCTCCTTGAGGAGCACCCTTGACCTTGATGGGGACCTCATGGGGTCCCCAAGACTTGAAACTTAATTCCAACATAGGCAACCTCATATGGCCCAAGCCAATGTGTTCTGAAATTTCCTGGATGCTTCATGAAATTATTTTCATATATCAGTACCAAATCACCTTGCTTAAATTCATTCTTGTTGATGTGTTTGTCATGGTAGGCCTTTTCTCTTTCCTTCTGTACCTGCTGATGGAATCCTGCAATAAATCGGTCTTGTTTTAGTTCGACCAAATGTGTGAGCCTCTCTTGAACAGTGTCAGTGTCATCCATATTTGTAAAGGCTGTGATTCTTAAGCTTGGGACCAAATAGTCCATCGGGACAACTACTTCGAGACCATAAACCAACTTAAAGGGGGTCTGCATTGTTAGCTTCTTGTAAGTGGTTCTATAGGCCCATAGTATTGTGGGTACTCTTAAATCCCAATCATCCATGTTCACACTACAAATATTCATCAGCGTTGTCTCCAAAATCTTGTTGAATGCTTCAACTATCTCATTTTCTTGTGGATGGTAGTGTGTGCTCTTCTGATGATGGACTACAAATTCCTCAGTCAATGCTTCAACAGTCTTATTGATGAAATTTGTGCCTTGATCACTCATAAGGATCTTCGGGCATCCAAACCTGGTTATGATGTCATCAAATATGAAGCGTGCAGTTGTATTTGCACTATAGTCCTTAACTTCTCTTGCTTTGACCCATCTGGTCAAGTACTCTATCACAGTGATTATGTATCTGGCTCCTACGCGCTTCCCTGGTGGGTTTATAGGTCCCACGAAATCAATAGCCCATTTCTCAGATGCTTGTAGGGTCAGATGCAGTGCTAAAGGAATTTCATCTCTTCTGGATGATTTCCCAACTCTTTGACATATGTCACAGGCTCTGTAATAGTCCTTAGCATTTATGTGTAAGGTAGGCCACCAGAGGCCAGCTCTAAGAACCTTTTGCGTTGTTTATTTTCCTGCGTAGTGTCCTCCTGTGATGCCTTCATGAGATTCTACGAGGATCAATGGTCTTTCTACCTCCATAACACACCTCCTAAATATCTCATCAAGACCCATCTTGTATAGTTGTCCAGCTATAAGTGAAAATTTTACAGCACGCACTACCAGTTGTTTCTTCTGGGTGATTGTATATTCACTCGGTGTCATTCCTGTTGACAGGAACTGAACTATCTTCGCGAAGTGATCATCAATCTTTCTAATGGCTAAAAACTATGCATCCGGCAGTGTATCCTCCAAACTAGTAGTCTCTTCTCCATGTTCCAACCTCGACAAGTGGTCAAGACATTTGTCCATTCTTCATGGCTTAACCACAATCTCAAAATCATATTCCTGGAATAGAAGAATCCATATGCATATTCTCCCCCCCAACATTGACTTGTTGACTAGGTATTTCAGCGTGGAGTGATCAGTAAACATTTTAAAGTGTCCTCCCAATAAGTAGTGGTGAAACTTCTACAATGCATACACCATGGCTAACCCTTCTCTCTCAATGGTGGTGTAATTAATTTCAGTTTTTGATAGCTTCCTACTAGCAAAGGATAATGGGTGGTCAATGTCTCCAGATCTCGGTTGTGCTTACACAACTCCTAATGAAATAGAAGATGCATCGACATGCATGTGAAATTCCTTACTCCAATCTAGGAAAACCAGAATAGGCGCAGTAACCATTTTCTGTTTTAGTGTGTCGAGGCTCTATTGGAATTCTTTTGTCCAATGAAACTGATAGTCTTTTTTCAAAACCTTCTCCATGGGTGTTGTGATTTGTGCATAGACTTTAATGAACTTCCTATAGTATCCAGTGTGTCCCAGCACAGTGCACAGCTGTTTGACTGAAGTAGGAGGGGGCAGATCAACTATAATAGCAATCTTATATGGGTCTACCACCAGTCCCTTCTTACACACAATATGACCTAAAAACACTCCAAAGGGTGAAAAGAAGATGCACTTCTTCAGGTTCAAGACAATATGACACTTCCTACACTTATCCAACATTAATATTAAAAATTCAATATGATTTTGTAATAAGATAAAAATAGTCCAATCATCAAAATATGCTTCCAAGAATTTATGTAAAATCTCCTTGAACGCTTCAACCACCACCCTGGAAAATATGGTTGGGGCATTCTTCAATCCAAACAACATCACTGTATACTGGTAGGATCCCCATTCTGTTGCAAATGTGGTCTTATGGCGATCTTCCTTGGCAATCTGAATCTGACGGTATCTTGAAAATCCATCTGTAAAAGAATATACCTCTTGTCCTCCTACATTATCTAACACTTTGTCAGTAAATGGTGTAGGGAATGGGTCATGCAGGCAGGCATCATTCAGCTTTCGCAGATCTACGCAGATCCTGATTTCTCATGTCTTCTTGTCTTGTACCACCATAGGGCTAATCCACTCCGACTCTTCAACAGGTTCTATGATTCATGCTTCCAACATTCTGTCAAGTTCAATCTTCACTTTCTCCTTATATTTAGGGTTCAATCTGTAGGGTCTCTGTTTGACTGGCCTTGCATCTAGTTTCAAAGTGATCCTCATCTCTCCCATGGGCCCTTTAATGCCCTTCATATCAGTGAACTTGGTTGGAAACAATTGATGATATACATGCAGTAACTTTGTGATCTTGTCAACAGTGGTAGCATCCCATTAATCTCCAACATTTGCAAGCTTCATTGTTTTCTCTGTTCCAATGTTGAATTTCTTGATCTTGATCTGTTTTCCAATGAAAGGTAGTTCAACTCCTGGTCCTTCTATGTCTCTTTAGCCTTTAGTTTTGGCGATGTTCACCTTCCTAGGATCATCATCTTTGTCAGCATTGATATTGTAACAGCCTTGCAATTTCTGAAGAGGCGCAGTCCATTCATCCTCTTCTTATTCCAAAGGGAGGTTAGGTGCCTCCTCAAATAATTTATATCTTACGATCTATAATGCTTGATCGACTGTAGGATATTGGATTTTAAACAAAAAGGTAGTTACAAAGTTCTAGGTCATACCTTCCCAATCTGCAGTGTTCAGGCGCAGTTATGCTTGAAGATACCAGTTGATAGGGGTTGTGTCTAGTGTGTTTATGAATTTGTGCACCCACTTCTCTTGAGGAATGTTGCTCTAGGCTTCCTTGCAACTTCACACATGGTCCTTCGTATAGATTTTACTTGTGTACCTAAATTCATAGCCTACTACTTGCTCTGAAAATCATGTTGTCATCAAAGTGAGACATTGTACCCAGTCTGTAATGTTGTTTTTGTGTGTCCCCCGCCATCTTGTTGGGGTTGCTTTCAAGGCCTCATCCATTGCCAACAATATTTGTTGTATTGATACAATTTCTTCAAATTCCAACAAGAAAGCTTCTAAATGATTTAGACCATCAAAGGTGGGAAAGTTACCAATTGTTGTGCCGATCCAGTGAACTTCTCTGGTTAATCTAGCACATCTACTTATAGATACTTCCTACATTTTGTTATGCCAGTTGTCCAGTGATTCTTCTGAATCTGATGAACATGCATTGTCACTTCGCCATCTTAGGTTCCCATCCATCGTTGGATTAATGTAATCCTACTATATAGCTATTAATTTGTATATGTTTTCTAGTTCATATGCATGGCATTATTCCCTTATGGGTTCTGTGTATCTCTGACCTTTGTCGGGATCCAAAGGTGCAATGACCCTAAGGCCCTCTCCTTCAAACTTCATTCTTCTTTTCTTTAAATCAACCACAGTGGAATTATTGAAATCCCAATCAATTCCTAACAGCACAGGGTAAGGACAGTTATCATCAACTATCTCAATCACCTCAAAGTCTGCAAACGTCCTTACTCCATCGATGTCCACAAGGACATGTTCCAATCTTCCAAAGGGCTTACATCTTGTTTTTTAGCCATCCTAAGCCTGATAGGGGAGTATATCAACTTAGTTTTTCCCATCAATGCCTAGGTCTACTTTGTCATGACAATGACCTATGACCCTAAGTCAAGGACTACATAGTCTATATGATACTCTCCAATTTGAGCATTCAGGTGTAGTTCCTTATTTGTCCTTCTCTTTTTAGAGACTTGGTGTACTACTCTATTCAACAAGGGATTTATCTTTCCTAACTCGTACCGTCTGATTAAATTTTGTAGCTCTTGTACAACGCTTTCATCCTGAATCAACTTAATACAAGTATATAAGAATTCCATGAGCTTGCTTACCTCTTTTTCTTCTCCTGGCAAAGAAGACCGGTCGAATGCCAGAGGAATTCCACATTCTCTTACTTCTAGTAGTGTCTTCGATGAAGAACTTTGGTCTCTCTCGAATTCTTTTCTTGCTTCCTCAAATATTTTTTTTTCTTTCTTTGCATCAAAAACTTGTGTCTTCTCTACAGCTTTATCGACTCCTGATTCTTCTATAGTCTTTCCTTGGGTCGCTCTGTCTTCTCCTTTAACAACGCCTCCTCTAGTGATAACAATGACTCTAGGGTCCTCTCCACGAGGTTCAGTGTATATCAGTTTCACTTGCGGGTTCTACTGAGGTCCTCGTCTCTCCTGAAGTTTGGCTAGCAACACAGGACAATATTTGATAACATGTTCAAATGAGTTGCATTAGTTGCAAGTGGTACAAGGGTTCTAACAGCCCCTTTCTAAGTGTCTTGGATGCATGCAGTTATAACAAATGATTTGGCCCCTACCTCGTCCCATACCTCCTCCTCTTCCTCTTCCTTTGAATCCATCGCGAGGGTTGAATTTTCCTCTTCCTGGGGAATTATAATGCGCAGTGCTTCCTTCTTGTTGTACTTCACCTTGAATTTTGTATATATCCCTCGACCTTTCATGCATGAAGTCGTAAGCCCTACAATCCCTATCATCGTGTCCTACCGACTTATAGAACGTGCAATATAGATTTGTGGGTGTCTGGACATATTTTTGCAGATAGTAACATTCACCAGGGTGATGTCGATTTCTACATACCTCACACTAGGGTAGGGTAGATTGCTTCAAAGGGCTCAGAGCTATAGAGGCCAAGTATTCATGAAATAAGGGACAATGATCCTTGTCATGGCCTTTTGATTTGCATCTGATACACCAAATGTCTTCTCCTTTATCTTTTCCCTTGTATTTCTTCATATCTTCGACCTGTAGAGATAAGCTAGTTAGATGACTCAAGATTTGACTCATACCTGAGCTAGATTCTCCCATAGGGGTTGATTCTAACTTCATGGCGATCTCCAGTGCCTCAGCCCGCGAAGCAATCTTCTGTTGCATCAGAGGAAATTTGATGTGTGGTAAGAGGGCAATAATGAACCATTCCTTGTTCTACTCATCTGGGATCTAAAAACTCAAATGGCATGTCAAGGTCTTAAATCTCTGATCAAACTCCCACACAGGTTTAGTTGTTCTCTGCTTGATTTATTTTAGCTCTGTAATGCACTGCAACTCTGACTTAGGTTTCTTGAATTCAACAATTAGCGCAGTCTTAATGAAATTTAGCAGTTTCGGTGCAATTCCTTGGACAAATTTCATGTACCATCTCAGTGCGCGATCTCTTAGGGTAGTACTGAGATGAGCTCGTTTAACAACTTCATCGGTGATATTCTTAATACTTCACACAGCTTCACATAGAAACCAATGTTGACCAAGATCTTCATATTTATCTCCTCTGAAGGTGGGTAACCTCATCTCATCTTCCATAGATATTCCTAGGTTTCTTGATTGAATATGTGGTGGACTACTAGTGACAATGCTCATAGAGCTCTGGTGAATCTGATTACTTTGATTGCTTAATGTTGTTGAAACAATAGGAGGAATAATATTACTTACTTCAATAGTCGGCGCAGTTCCTGAAGTTTGTGGCTCTTCCCAACGAGGTTCTTCATATTTCCCTTCCTCTAGCCTAGATGATTCTGAATGCTCTTCATCTGTCAGATCTACCTCTTCTCCATTGTATAATCCCTCATCCTTATAGTTTTGATTAAACAGTTCGCAAGAAGAACTTCTCTGAACACTCTCCCACTGCGTGTGTGTCGAACCTATGTGTCGTTATCGATGTCTGAGTTCCTTAACATTAGCCTTTTCCAATTTGACCAACTATTGTACCTTTAATATGTTATTCTCATGCAATAGCATCTTGATCCTCAACTTTGGAAATTATAAAAAAAATCCTCTCGGTCCCTTAAAGAAATACCTCTCGGCTTGGCTATATGACTCTACTCTGTCAACAACAAACTCAGTGATATACCCTCCAATGGTTCTATCGAACCAGTGATATACTACTCTTGACACTACCTTATCAACTCTTTTGATCTTCTTGATCAACACCAACGTCCAAACCACAGGGCTTCTAGATCTGACCTCAAATTGGGTGTCTGCTAACCTAGCTAGCCACTCGTATAACTCCTGATGAATTCCTCCAAAGAAAATCTTGTGTATATCAGTAAATATATATCTTCCCAACCAATCCTCTGTACTAAGATTAAGGTTCTTGTTCTGGGCTTCAGCGAAGTCCTTTTCTTGATCCTCTATCCACTTCTGAATTTTTGTCTTCGATGGAAACCACCTTGACATTCCCTCAAGAAGATTTCAGTCCTGACAATGGAACCATTTGTTAGGACAGAGGCAGAGCCATGGTTCATCTCCAAGAGCGTACCAACAAGCCCTAACTATTGGCCCTTTCGGAAACACCTACAAGGGAAATGCAGTCTAACCCGAAGTAGCTATGGGGTTTGCAGGACATAGATGTCTGAAACCAAGGGAATATAAAGTGGATCCAATACAAGAACAACACATCATCTAGATATCATATGCCAGCTTAGATCTACTTCACACAACTATCTGTCATATCTAACACAATATCACAATAGCAGCATATCAAATGACAAAGAACCCAACATCAATCACATATAACAAAAGATATATGTGGTTCACCCTCTCTCTAGGGCTACGTCCACAGAATTGTTGATTATAATATATTAAGGTGGAAGCATATAGTTCTTATCTATTCTCTTAGCTTGCAGGTCTCTCTCTCTCTTTCTCTTCTCCTCTATCTCCCCTCCCTGCGCACCCAACTGCAAGGTTGATCTTCGCACCCAGTTGAAGATCTTACAATCCTGACTGCTCACACAACACAATACGTCTCTCTCAACAACAATCACTCATCATAACATAATCTCTTCTCTCTAACCCATCCTAGGTCCTCTTGACCTTTATTTATACATTACAATATCTCACCGAAAACCTTAGTTCGAAACCTAGGTGTCAAAACCCTAGATACCAAAACCCTAGGTGTCTAAAACCCTAGGTCAACTTGACCCATATTTTCATGGCTTCGCCAATCTGTCTTTCCTTCCTTCTCACGTGGTGCTCCAAATCATCCAACGGTGGATTTTTCTACTTGTTGAGTTGTCCACAATCTATCTTCCTTGATGCTCTGTCCATCCTCGATCTCCTCATCCAACGACTTGCTTTCTCTTACTTCGCACCATATTTTTTTCTCTTTTTCTTACTTTGACCTAGTATCAGTCACAGTGTCTTCCACACAGTTCGTAACTTCATATTTTCTCTTCCTCGTTCTTCGCTTTCTTCCATACCCAAGGGCCAATAACTGTGTTATGATTTCGAGACCTTGCCAACCATTTTACTTACCTTGAGCATATGTTTGCCTACCCAAGCATTTGACCATGGGCATGTATGTCGGGAGAACGTAGCGTAATAGAGAAGTTCATAGAAGAAATCTTGATCAACCTTATGGTTGAGAAGTTTATGTCCATAGGAGTACGAGCCTCATCGACTGGAGGATTGCAAGAATCTCCCTCGACCGCACGACGATCTAGTCGATCTGGGTCATCTTGAACCACGACAGAGATAAGAAGAAAGCACCGCAATCACCTGGCGAATGCGAAGCTCTTCTTGTTGGTCTTTCCCGACTACATCCCACCTCTGGATGGCACGGTTATTTGTGACAACATTCCAAGATATTTCGAGTACACCCTCATCACTACGTACCTACCAAAGGGGATATGCACAGTGGGAAAGAAGCTAGGAATGATCCCTGACCTTAAGATCAACGACTTTAACTTGCAAGACAGGAAGAATTATGCGTTGCTCACACCGCATAAGTACTTGACAAAGACAATGGGGAAGAAGTTGAGGATATTCCCCCAGCCATGGACTAAGGAGATCACTAGGTCCACCATCCTCAACGTCATGAAGATACCCCACTTCGGCAGACATCACGAGGTTAACGCATGCGTTAAAATGCTCCTATCATGCTACCATGGAGGTTATCTCTGGTTAGACAAACGCATGACTGTGGATCCGATGTTGATCCACATGATCACTAGATTAAGCATGCAAGGACCAGCCCCTCATAAAATCTACTCAGGGAAGGTTGTAGATCGTGCCCTAGTGCAATGAATAAAAGACACCTATGACGATGTGGAGAAGGGGAAGTAGGGATACAAGGTAGCCTCCATAAAAGATTGTACAATGCGCTTAGCTTTCCAGTTGATCAATGGTAAGCTTGTCGAGAAGAATAGACCAATGCAAGTCATAGGTTCGTTGTCGACCTCGCAGGAAAGT
>JZKD02S1595564.1:0-10034 GCA_000966675.3 Picea glauca
GGAGGCCAAAGAAATATATTTCTATAACATTATGTACACCGAGAGCTTGTAATGATAACCTTATGTAGTAATGTTTCTCTCTTGTAGATGCCTAGAGGTTCACACTCCTATAGCTGATATATTATGTATATGTCCATAGGGTCACATTCCTATAGTGGTCCTCTCATGTAAATGCTTATAGCTTGACATTCATGTATTGTTCCTCTCTTGTAGATCCATGTAGCTTCACATTCCTATACTTTCACCTTCTGTAGATACTATTGCTTCACAATATTGTAGTTTCATCTTTTGTGGATACCTATAGATGTTGATTCCTACAAGAAATTGAATTAGAAAAAGTATGAATCAACATTTGTAGTATCATGTAGGTGCAGTGTATGCAGGAGGCACAAGGTGAAGGTGAATGCGTAGGTACAAGATTTATGAATGAGTCATAAGGTGAATGTATGAGGGAGAAGGCTTATGTAGGGAACTAAGTGTATACAAGTGAAGGATGTGGACTATGTATTGGATACATGCAATGAATGCAATGTTGGAATTTTGGAGTGTGTATGGAACAAATTGAGTGAATGTAATGGAATTGTGATGAGTGAATGGAATTGTGGATGAATGAATGTGTATTGGCTCTTGTGAATCCACATTTTCAGTTGAAATATAAATGTAGTTATGAATGGTAACTTGACAGTTCTATACTTTTCATATTTTTTTATCTCAATCTATGTTTCTTGTTATCAACCAAGCAACATCACCAACACAAGGAGCACCAAACAAGTTAGTATAATTTTTTCTTTTTAATGCTTTAAAAATTTGGAAAATTCTTCATAAGCTAGCACTGATAAATACCTTTCCCTTCCCCTACACTATCTCTTGATCACTTCATATACCCTCAAAGCATAAAAAAGAGTACTCAAAGAAACCAATTTGGTCTCCAAGGGAGCTATAAGGAGAAATTAGATTTTCGAAATCAAATAACAAGAGCATGATTAGAAATAAGGTTATTCTTGTAAATATTTTTATGGTTTCCAACCTAAAAATCTTTACAAACATTTTCAAAACAAGTTATCAAACTGATTATACAAAAACATTGTTTTGAATATGTCAACTGTACAATGCTCTGTTTTATGGAGACATATATGTGGAGACATTATAAGTTGTTGTTTGCTTCAAAATGAAAATAGGGGTCATAAGGAAAATACATTTGGAGTTATAAGTTGAATGGTTATTCAAAGGAAAATAAATCAGGGAGCTATAAGTCAAATTGGAGTCATAAGATGAACACCATTTCCTATGATGATTGCAAGAAAAGAAAGTGAAATTTCATAAGTGAAAGAGGTATGATGACAGGGCATTTTCAACAATGAGTGTTCATTTGAGAGATTGTACAAATTCATTTCTACCATAATACCCTTGTTAAGAATTCTTATTCCCTCCACAAAAGTTGATTTTTCTCCTGAAGTCAACACTCTCATTCTCATTTTCCTCCACAATGTTTTTTTCCTCTTTCCTAAAAATGTTGTAGCTTCACCTCTTTCCATATACTGTTGTTTTGCTTAGATGCTCCCCATATTTGAACTGCTGACGCGTTCCTGCATTATGCCTTACCTCCTCGCTCCAACGCATTCCTTACTACGCCTACCCAACCTGAAATTTCTGATAAACAACGAACTGTATGTTGACAATTTCACTGTCAACATACACCATTTTCGCCCTGTGGATAAATCGTGGCATTGAGGAAATACATGGGAGGTGAATGCATAAACCAAGGAAAAGAGAACATGTTCAAGAAGGAGTCATCCAGGGAAGGTAAGTTCGAATTCAATGTTAAGAATTGTTAAGTTAAGTGCCAATTTCGACTTTCTGAGGAACATTTTGAGAACAGAAACAATTCATTTCTAGCAGAGGTTGATTGTAAGAAGAAAAACAGAGTCGGGTTTCAACAAGAAGGCATAGAATATTTTAAATTTCATATTGAATTTCCAGGTATGCCCTTTCCTCAAGAACTTTATGATTGAAATTAACAGAGAGCACTTTATAAATTAAAAAAAATGAGATTTTCTTTGTTTCATTTGAACAGAAAATTCTTGTTGAAAGAACATTCACATAATTGAATTAAAACAGAGTCTGCAAGTTTGAAGAAATCAAAACATCTAATTGAAGAATATACATGGTTGAATGTTTTTTGGACAAGGATATACCTCCTTTTTGTATAAGCAGTGAAATATTTTTCAGGGTCTTTCTCTTTAAAAATTGAAATAATGGTGTCTAGGTATGAACCAAAGAAGTTTGATCCATCAGAAACTCACAAAGACTCTCTAGAAATTCTTGAAAAAAATCAATGGATATATTTCTTTGAGAAGTTTGATGGATATTGTGAAAAGGTTAATTTAGAGTTTGCTTATTCATTTAATGGGGAAAGGGCCACTGTTGGTAACATCACCATTAGAATTTCTGAAGATGTAATTGCACAGATCACTGGATTACCTCAAACTGGAGAAAGATACTTCAAAACTAAACACTTTAAAGACAAATCATGGGCACCTTTTGTATCTAGATCTAGGATTGTAGCAGTAAATTGGAAAAAAGGAATTCCAAGAAGTTGGTTGATTCATCCTTGGGATGAATTGACCTATCTCATCCAAAAATTTATTACTTGTGAAGGAAGGTTTAGAATTGTCTACATGTATCACATCAAATTGCTGCAACATTTAAAGAGTGATTGTGAAATTAACATGCCCTACTTTCTACTGCAAAGCCTTTCTAAGATGGTTAAGGTTGTTCAAAAACAAGGGATGAATACAGAAAGTAGTCTATACCACTATGGATTTATCAAAATGATCATCACACATGAACTACAAAAACTGAACTTGTCATGGCAACATTTTATCATTGGAAATGATTTTGAAATAGTGGAAGAGAAAATATAAGAAGAACAGATCTTGATTGTGACAAATGATGAGGAGGAAATGCAACACCCCAAGGCAATAATCTCAAAACAACCTATGGGGAGGAGAAGAACAATAAGTATGGTGAAAATGGAAAAAATAATTGCAAGAAAAAGATAAGATTTTCACCACATATGAAAGGAAATCAAGAAAAATCCAACAAGTCCAAAAAGGACAAATAAAAGAAAGTCATGATGAATTACAACAAGCACAATATGCACACATTCAGACTTTGGAGAAACAAAAAGAGGTAGGGAAAGAAAAATCATTAGAAGATGATGATTTTGAAAAAAAAGAGACTTCCACATATGAGCAAATGAGAGACGAGGTGAAACAATTAATTGAAGACATGAAATATGAAACTCAATCACCACAGAAAGTAGAACACATAGAAGAAATGGTTGGTGGGTCCACATCAGGGTTTGATAAGAAAGACAAGAAAATAAAAAAGATGAAGAAAAAGATCAAAGAAATAGAGGTCTTGGAAAGATATTTGAAAACAAAAAATGAAATGTTGAGGACTCAAAGCCATAAAAATCATGAGGAAAATGAAAAACTAAAGAAGAAGAAAAAGAAACTTCAAAAGCGAAACAAAATGATCTCCAAACAAGCATACAAATGGCTTCAGCAAAAGCAAGCATACAAGGAAAAATATAAGAGGTTAAAAGTTCTTCATACAACTCAAGCCAATGTGGATACATTATTGCAGGCAACAGAGGTGGAAGAAGACTATTGACAGGAGTTCAAGAACATTTTTTGTGCATTAGGACATGCAAAGTCTTCCTCTTGGGGGAGATGTTGGGTACCATTTTATGCTTATTTTCACTTTAGAAATCATACTTTTGTCTCCAAAACCATCCATTTTTTCTTCATTTTATTCCATATTTTCCATAAAACAACCTATGCAAGGTAAATTTATCATTCCCTAGCTTAAGAATTGAATTTTTGAATTTTTAGCATTAAAATTAAAAATTTATCAGAAATTACAGGATTTGACTAAATCCCGTAATTGCTCCAAGGTTCGTGTACTTTCAGGACAACTGGGTGAAATTAGAGACATGTATCATGATCCTTTATGTACAAGGATGGATGAATATCTATCAAGTTTGATATCTGAGGTTTCTAGGTGTTTGGTCAACGCTGGTCAAACATGGCCACTTCAGTAGAAAATACCCCGTTTTAGCAGAAAATTATGGATAGTTTTAGATTTTATTGGGATTTGTGCATATTTTGTGGATATGAAGGAGGGATTAAAACTTATTAGTATATTTTGTGGATCTCATCCTCATATTAGGAGTCTTTTTAGTATTTTCAGTGACAAACGTTTTGTATAAATACTTCAAGATATGGACTAGTATGACATCTTATGTTAATGAAGAAAACTCTGAATTTTCAGTCTTGAGATCAATTTGGTGTTTTGTTCTTGATGATGTTTATGAGATGTTTATGTGAATGTTGCTGGAAATTCCTTCTTAACTGAGACAATTCTAGGTGTACAAGTAAAGCACCGGAGGGCCCCCTTTGCCAAGCTAGTACACTTCTCATTTTTCATTCTTTTCAAGTAAATTTTGGTATGATATTTAATTTTACATTTTGTTGTAGGTAATGCTGTTGTGTTTTACTTGATTTCAAAATTACTGATGGATGTTGGAAAACAAAGAATGCATCTCTTGTAAAAGGGTTTAGTCTTTCTGACATTTACAAGCCTCTAAACTAGTTTGAATGCTAACTAATTTGAATGCTTTTACTTTAGCTTGCTGATTAATGGTAAGAGATCTATGAATACACCTTCTGTAAATAAGATTAGCATTTTTTTCATACTTAGTGCTTATATTAGATTTTGAATTAGTTTTATTTAAATAACTAAATTTATCTCTAAGTCCATACATTTTGGATGTGTCTCTAAGTCTTACAAACACCGGATTGACAATTAAATACACTCTAATTTACATCAGTAGATTGGAGTCCAACATATATCTCCTAACCTATAACCATTTATCCTTACAAAATCCATAAATTCTAACCCAAATCACCCAAAAGAAATATAACCATAAATAACTAACACTTTTAACCCCTGAGCCATTTAACACCAAACTTGAAAATTCTATCACATGAAATCTCTATAACCCTTATAATGCATGATCCCTGTTATCTCCAAACCATATCACATATTTGATATGAACCCTATATAAGCATTATTATTTATAACCCATATGTCCCTTAACCTATAACCCCCAAGTCAAAGACAATATATATCCTAACCTCTATAACCCATGTGTATAACCCCTTATCCCATAATCCCTAACACACATAATAATTCTCTCCTTTAACAATGATCACGATATAACCCTTAACCCCTACTAAATTGAAACCCTAAGAACTTTATTACCCCAAACCCCTTTATCCGACAACTTTTGTAACCCCTCACCTATATAAGCCATATAACTCCTAATGAGTATAACCATTATACCTCCTAATACCATAGCATCTTCAAACAAATTTTGTAACCCCTCACCTATATAAACCATATAACTCCTAATGATTATAATCATAATACCTCCTAATACCATAACATTGTCAAACTGATAACATTTATAAGATCCATAATACTCAATCCCTAACTATTGATATTATGGTAGCTGCAGGAGGTATTAACCTCACCCTTAACTACTACTACCTTAAAAACCTAAGATCTTTACTACCCCTAACCCCTCTATCCATTAGTTCTTGTAACCCCTAACCTATATAACCCCTATAACTCCTAACATTTATAACCTTTATACCTCCTAATACCATGGTCCCTATAATGTTGAACCACTATCATATATAAGACTTATAATACTTCATCCCTAACTACTCTAACTCACAACATATCTAACCTATAACTCCTAAATATAATTGCTTATACTTATAATCATTAACCTCTAACACCTATTTCCCCTAACTCTCAATACCTAGTTTCTATGATCCAAAAAAATGTTCACCTCTTGGCTTAGTTGGTTACTGCACCACCATTAAGGTTCCACTTTAAATCAAATCCATAAAACTCATAAGGAAAATGAAAAACTAAAGAAGAAGTAAAAGAAGATTCAAAAGCGAAACAAACTGATCTTCGAACAAGCATACAAATGGCTTCAGCAAAAGCAAGCATACAAGGCAAAATATAAGAGGTTAAAAGTTCTTCATACAACTCAAGCCAATGTGGATACATTATTGCAGGCAACAGAGGTGGCATGAGACTATTGACAAGAGTTCAAGAACATTTTTTGTGCATGAGGACATGCAAAGTCTTCCTCTTGGGGGAGAGGTTGGGTACCATTTTATGCTTATTTTCACTTCACAAATCATACTTTTGTCTCCAAAACCATCCATTTTGACTTCATTTTATTCCATATTTTCCATAAAACAACCTATGCAAGGTACATTTATCATTCCCTAGCTTAAGAATTGAATTTTTGAATTTTTAGCATTAAAATTAAAAATTTATTAGAAATTATAGGATTTGACTAAATCCCGTAATTGCTCCAAGGTTTGTGTACTTTCATGATAGTTGGGAGACATCAGAGACATGTTTCATGATCCTTGATGTACAAGTATGGATGAATATCTATTAGGTTCGAGATCTGATCTTTTCAGGTGTCTGGTCAACGCTGGTCAAACATGGCCACTTCAACAGAAAATACCCCGTTTTAGCAGAGAATTATAGACAATTTTATATTTTCTTGGGATTTGTGCATATTTTGTGGATTTGAAGGAGGGATTCGACCTTGTTAGTATATTTTGTGGATATAATCCTCAGATTAGGAGTATTTTTAGTATTTTCAGTTACAAACGTTTTGTATAAATACTTCAAGACATGGACTAGTATGACATCTTATGTTAATGAAGAAAACTCTGAATTTTCAGTCTTGAGATTAGTTTGGTGTTTTGTTCTTGATGATGTTTATGAGATGATTATGTGAATTATGATGGAAGTTCCTTCTTAACTGAGACAAATCTAGGTGTACAAGTGAAGCACTAGAGGGCCCCCTTTGCCAAGCTAGTACACTTCTCCTTTTTCATTCTTTTCAAGTAAATTTTGGTATGAGCTTTAAGTTTACATTTTGCTGTAGGTAATGTTGCTGTGTTTTACTTGATTTCAAAATTTCAACGTTGGCCCCATTCGCAGGTCGTTGTTGCTGGTGTCTAGTCCTCGTACAATTTTTGTTCCTCCTTCCTTGTTCCTAATAGCATAAAATTTCCCACACAAAGACCAAATTAATATCCGGCACATAAGTCTTTTGTCTTTTTTCAACGACTATGTAACGAATCTCAATTCTAAGAAGATTCAAATAGGACCTAAGAACCTTAATTTCTTTCCTTAACCATGGGTGACATAACACTATCATAATTCAATAGTAAAATTGTTACATTTCATTTTAAGGCATCATGTGTACTGAGGGCTTGAGCCACCATATCCACAAAGGAAACATACCAAGAATATTTGTTTTATGAACAAGATATGGTACTATCCATTTTGAGGTTTGGCATAGAGATTGTTCTTATAGACTACACTACATTGCACCTTAATATAATCCCTACACTCCTTGCAAACCATGTAACACCATTCAAATTAGACACAATATTCTTGCGACAAATTAGCTATACTATCGACGAACTTTTTTCATCGATAGTGTTGGTCACTATAATTGTTTATTAATTAAAATAATCAAGTGTCACATAAATTGTCAACCCAGGGAAGTCTGTTTATTTCAAAGGCAATCACACACTGTATATGCTCAATCTCAAAAGCAATCCAAAGCTGTAGTAAAACTAATCACACCTTGCTTTGAACAAACTGAAGTTCTACTCTGAATTACAGTAAAAGTAATCTATCTATTGAAGAGTTTAAGATTCAAAAAGGAAAATAATTGTTAGAAGAATCATGGATTACATTAAAAAACAACAACCTAGGAAAAATGAACCTTTCAGCATACTGCAAAGAAGACTAACTATTCTGTAACAGAGAACATGACCCTATTCCCTAAAGTAGGAACTGTCAACACCTGTCTCTGACTATCACACTTTCATAAACTCATTCTGCAAACAGAATTACCAATCAAAATAATTAACAATTACTGAAGACTGACTATTCTGTAACAGAGAACAAGAACCTATTCCCCAAAGAAGAAATCTTCAGCACCTGTCTCTGACTATCACACTTTCATAAACTCATTCTGCAAACAGAATTACCAATCAAAATGATTAACAATTACCTAGGAATGAATTGTAAGAGAACGATGTAACAATCAATGGAAACAAAGTTTTAACAAGGTATAGATAAAAACAATACAAACACACTACAGAAACTAATGGGTGAATCTTGTGAAGAAGGTGGGCCCTTTCCTTCTCACAAGATTCCCCAGAAATAAAAGGAATTAAGAAGTAATGCTCATAATGATCTTTTATTCATCTATCAAATATGACAAGTTACAATATCCAAAGTGTACATGCTCCTTCTTTGTGATTCCTTCTAGATAAGCCTTTCGTAATTCCCCTCTAATGCTAATTTCTCCCATATTTAAAGAGGATAATCCTCTTAATACAATTAAGCATAAAATTACATGTGTACATACAAATCCTATTCTTAGTCTGATCTAATCTTCTATGCTGGAATAAGATATTCTGATCTCCCATAGAAAAATGTTGTTACAGTGGTTGGAATGGTGTTGGCTTGAGGTACAACTGTTGTGGCCAATGTAACAGCTTCTTTATTTATCTTTTCTTGTTACTGTTGTTTGTAATCTGTTTCAGCATCGCAAATCATAGACTGTTTCAGCAACGGGATTTACATCCTGTTTGACTGTTTCAGCAACATGGTCTCAAGCAGCAGCGATGTAATGGTGCTGGCTTAAGGTACGACTGTTGCGGCCAGTGTAACAGATCCTTCTGGTTACTTTTGTATGTGAAATGTCATTTCAACATCGCAAATCAGGGACTATTTCAACAACGGGATTTGCGTACTGTTGACTATTTCACCAACGTGGTTTTCAAGCAACAACAATATATTAATTGCAGTTCAAACTGTTTCAGCAACTATATATTCTGATTAATGACAAAGTATGAGAGTAATGTAAAATTACATGTAAAACAAATTAAACATATAGCAAAGAGAAGAAACGTTATATACCTTTGGGAAAATGGATTAAGGTGATAACGTAGGATTAAATGTGAGTGAGAAAAGGATGTAATAATAGAAAAAAGTATGAGCAAAAAGGAACATTAAAGGGTCCTAACCACCCCCCCCCCCCACTAAAAAGGTTGCATGTCCTCAGGCAACTTCAATCTGAATCAGAATCTTGATACCGACTCTGAGCGTGCAAATTACTTAAGCAGTAGCTGTGGAAAGTACTGTCTGTTAGAGCTTTGAATCCTTGAACACATTGTATCTTTTGCCAGGATGTTGCTTCAACCTTCTTGGGAAACTTATGATGAACTTGATACTTCTCTGTTAGCATCCAAAAAATGGGAAAATGGAACTGATAGCCTATCCAATTTGCAGCACATTACTGGGCACATTTGATGTAACTAGGTACCCGAGAGACTGTTGTCTCAAGATTGGTAGGACTAAAGGGATTGTGCTCCTACCTTTTCTTAGAAGATTGTTGCCAAAACATGTTATTTTCTTTTAGGGAAGCATTCTCTGTGGATTTAATGAACTATTGACAATCCTGAAGTATTGTTGCCTGTAGTTGCCATATGTATTGAGTCATCCCTGGTTTCTTAAAAAAATGATAATATTTTGCAACAAAGGTAGAAGCATTCTGTGGTTCTGGCCGTATCCAGAGGAGACAATTATCTTCATTTTGCTTGGCAGCTAGAAAATCATTCTTACACGTAATCTGGTTGGTAAGGAAGGAGACAAGTGCCCGGATCTGGATATCACCAACAAGAGGGTTAAGGTTAAGCTGTCTGTTCTCAGGAATGGCTTCATTGTGAAGATATACTTCACATAATAGATGCTGATCAATAGTAGAGGCTTCTGCAAAAGTTTGAACAAAATCTTCTGGTTTGAGCACTGCATAGGGTCTTCCTTCTTTGATTGATTTAATC
>JZKD02S1595565.1:0-10034 GCA_000966675.3 Picea glauca
GTCATGGTACAACTCAACAATTTGTTATTTACAGACTACTTTTATCTTTGATCTTTACTGTGTAGTAACTAGTGACACACATTATAGCATAAGAAGTGTAGTAAGAGGACATTGGAATGCCACCCATAATACTCATAGATAAAAATAATTCCAAAAGGAATTGCCTCTTTTTCACTTTGGCTCCAGAATGCTTGATGAAGGATTAGCAGCTGGAGAATGGATATTAGAAGGTGTCTTGACGAGGAGTAACTCTAGTAGGTTCAACTTGGTCAGGTGCACCCAGTACACTATCCAGATCTATGAAAGCAATCCTTGTGGGTGATGGAATATGTTCTCACTCACTTGTCAGCATCGACAACACACAGGACATTGAAGGTTGCAACGTTGCACCTGCTTGAGTGCACATAATACCAATTTTAATCACTTTAATCCCTTCCTCTGATGAATAACTGCTCTCCAATGTGGGATCCATAATTTCTAATTTTTTCTTTGTGTTATACAGTCTCTGTGTCTAGTAATTGACTAATATCCACAAAACATAAAGCATTTGTTAGCAAGAAATCGTAATTTGATAGACATTCTAGAAAATTTCTACTTTGAAGATGAAATCCACATGAGCTATACATACTGCTTTGATGAGAAACTCCATGTGTTGAGGCAAACTTTTATTATTTCTTTCGCTTATAATCGCAAGTAGAAGCACTCCAAAGCTTAATACATCTTCTTTCTATGTCAATTGTCTGATTAAGGCGTTCTCAGGCACCATGTATCCTCTACACAATGTCATGTACAATCAAATCTCCATATCTTAACCCTCTTAAAATTATATGATCTGTTCTCATATATACGAGTTGTAATCGGTTCATATCCTATAATTTATTAATTAAAGTTGGGGACATGGGCCACCAAAGAGAGCGGCCATCTCCCTTTGCATAGTTATTTTTATTGTAAACTTCCCTCGTCAATCCAGCTAAGCAGGGCAGCTTCTAATAAATAATTAGCATGATTTTTTCATGAGGCAGTTAACTAAATAAAAAGTGAAACAACGCTTGTAATTTAGAAATAAAGCATCAAGTTTATTGTTGTTGTTGTAAACCAAAATCACTCAGTCTAATAAAAAGGGTGTCTTCTTGCAAAAAAGACAAGAGATGGTCATTTACTTCTCAATTCCAATATTATTCTCTTTCATTCTCTGCATATTTTTTATTATGCAACGTTTTATTATTGTGTCGGTCTATTTTGTTGTTGCATTTTAAATTTTGCATATATAATTGTGGATCAATTGGTATCAGAGCATGGATCCAAGCCAGCTTCTACTCAGCCACAGAATTCAAAAGAGAGGCCATCCAAAAAAAAAAAATCTTAGATACAAACATCCTTCCTAGGACTTCCAGTGTACTCTCCTTGGGGCTTCCAACATGTTCATCTTTCACCATTCTCCAACATCTAATGACAGATCAAAACTCATGGTGAAAAAATTATGTTGCCACGAAGAGAGACATCTATAGAGGATTCCACATCCACTACCACAGCTCCAATTTAGGATTTAGTGATGGCTCCCCAGGAGCTACTCCGTCTGTAACAATGCAAATCTCCAACATCCATGTAGCTTGATACGCACTTCCAATTACCAAAGTTTGTGGGCCAAATGAATGGAGAGAATGTCAACTCTTGGCCTTGTAGTATTTCCACATACTTTTGTACATGTCCTAAGATGATGGAAGACATGAAGCTTCAAATTGTCGGTCTGCAACTTGAGGGAATTGCGCAGACATGGTGGGACACTTAGCTGGAGACTTATTCCCAAGTCATGGATAGAGGTGACTAAGTTAAGACACAGACACCACACATTACAACGTGGGATGGATTCTTCCAAGATTTCAGAGAGCACTTTTACCCACTGGGCTATCACGAACACCTCCTCTCCAGATGGTTGTAGCTCTAGAAACTAGCTAATCAATTCGTACAGGGATACATCGACATCTTCTGTAAACTGCGCATCTAGCTCCACATCACCTATTCAAAAGAGGTATTGATTGTCAAGTTCAATTATGTATTATTTCTAAGCATCCATCATGAATTTGATTTGTTTGAGAGTTCTTCCTTGGACAAGGCCTTTCTTCGAGCCTTGGTTGTTGAGCATAAAATGGCTCCTCAAATCTGCTCACCCTAACTCAGATATGACCCTTCTACTGCTTGCCCTTTTGAGGTCACCCCTACCACCACCTTCACACCTCAAATGACACCCTAGTTTACCTTCCACAAGACCAACTCACATGCTTATGTCGATTGGCGAGCACTTCAGAACCTTCACCCCAACAAAACTCTTTTTGCAAAGGTCACTTAGTTCGATTCCCCTGACCCTCCTGAAGTCGTTTCTCTCAAAAATCCTATAGAAGTTTACCCATATCTAATTCTAATGACCACTGATGAACATGACACATCTCATGTGCCCTTATTTACCCACAATTGTCAAATTAAATGAATTGGCTACTCTCATTATAGACAATGAAAGCCAAAAGAACCTCATCACCCAGGACTTGTTCTAGCACATACAACACCCAACTACTCTGCACCCTTAACCATATCAGCTCGGATGGGTACAAAAGGAAGGCGCGTGCCTCAATGTCTCTCGGTGTTATCCAGTGACCTTCGTTATTGTCCCTTTCTGGGATACTGTGGTGTGTGGTGTTTCTTCTTTAGAGTGTGATGACATGTTACTTGGGATCCCCTATCAACAGGACTGGAACATTTTTTATCATGCTAAATTCAATAAATACCACCTGCAACATGAGGGACGCACCTATGTTCTCACCTCCTCTACCCCTCAATCCAAACAACCTATGACCAGACAAGCAGTCGTTAAACAAGTAAGTATGAACAAATATGTTTCATTGTGTTTGGTTCGCCCCATTAAACTAGACCATATGTCTATCCCAACACCTCAGGATATGGCTCCCCAACTCCCAGAAATTGCCAATAAATTTCTCCAACCCACTGGACTACTCTTGTCTTTCTCTATTGAGCACGGCATTGATATAATTTTGGAAGCCTCTTTTCCCAATGCCCCTTCATACCACCTCTCTCCTCAAGAGGTTAATGTGATAACACACCAACCTGACCAACTTCTGAATTTAGACCCTACTCCACCTTTATCGTTTCCTTTTGCATCTCCAACATTTCTTATGCTAAAACATGTTTTTGTTCCAATAGTCTCTACCAATAGGTTATGTACTCCAAAACAAGTGTTGGCATGTTATACACTTTTCCTGGCAATTCCTCTTTTGCCAAACAAATTATTGAGAAAGCTTCAAGGAAACAGAATTTTTACAAATGCAGTATAGCAAGACAAAATCATCTACATAGGCATCCCTTCTTAGTTGGCGAAGTTAATCAGACAAGGTGTATTGGACACACCCGTTGTTCTTCAAGGGAGATTTTATTTAAGGGAAATTTACAGGCAGACAATGAAGAATTGGTTGATCAGTATTGAGTGGGGTCTTCACATCACTAACAAGAACAACACTCAGCGCAATGTTATACCCATACTTTCTCTCCACACCATCTTCAGGTAGTCGATGCATTACCAACTACACTAGAGTGTGCACAACATAGGCCTCATAAAATTCACACACCATTGTTCTTTCACACGAAAGCTTGTATGTGGCTATTGTGGGACAAGCACTGATTCAGAGGAAAACATCATTAGTTGTGCCCACTAAGATATGATCCTGACATAGTTTGAGAAAGCATTGGAGAGAATGCACTGTAAATTTCCTCATTTGTTGGCGAAAGTGGGGATGCTTCCAGATCTAAATAGGGAGGAAACTTCTAATAAATAACTAGAATGATTTTTGCATCAGGAAGTTAACTAAATAAAAAGTGAAACAACACTTGTCAGTCAGAAATAAAGCAACAAGTTTCTTGTTGTTGCTGTAAACAAAAATCACCCAGCCTGATAAAAAGGGTGTCTTCTTGCTGAAAAGACAAGAGATGGTCATTTACTTCTCAATTCCAATATTATTCTCTTTCATTCTCTGCATATTTTGTATTGTGCATCGCTTTATTATTGCGTTGTTCTATTTTGTTGTTGCATTTTAAATTTTTCATATAGAATTGTGGATCGAGACATCAAGAGATCGAACTGCATAGGGAATTCTTACAAAGTTCTTACAACTCTAGTGCTAACGTGGCTCTCATCTTCTGCAAAGAGTTTGGCTAAGACAAAGTCTGTGATTTTGGGTCTGTATTTATTGTCCAGTAAAATATTGTTCGCTTTAATATCTCTGTGGATGATTCGAATCTCAGACTCCTCGTGAAGATAGGCCAACCCACATGCAGTTCCAACTATGATTTCATACCTCTCTCTCCAGTCAAGTAATCGGCATTGTGTTTTATCTACAATTATTGCAGCACATACAATAAAAACATTAGCAAGCTACATGCACAAACTCGAATAATTTCAGCATCCATGCAACAATTAAGCAGTTAAAGAGAAAGTGAGAAGAAACCGAATCTAATCTTGTTGAGACTACTGTTGTGGAGATATTCGTAAAATAGTATCCTTTTAGCTTTCAATAGAGCAACCAAGTAATTTCACTAGATTCTTGTGCTGAACACGACTGATGAGATTTTCTTCATTCAAAAATTCATTGTTTCATTTCCTTGAACCTATATTTTGTCATTTCACTGCAACCTCTCTACCATCAGGTAGAATCCCATGCAGATCAATAAAATCCAAAAGTATTTATGTTCTCCATTTGGACTGACTTGGAAATGCTACTCCAAATATCTAATTCAATGGAAAGGAATGATCCTAATCCCTCACTTTAAATATGGATCTAAAACCTCCTTCTCCAAGTTTGTTTTATTTTTTTAAATTGGAGGTAGCCTCTCTTAGAGTATCGTATTTGAAAATGAGTTACAGATTCGCCATAGGAGGTGACAAGATAATTTATCCTTCCCCACCTGTGAAAACATTTACAAGATGTATATTCATCTTACGTAACGAAATAGGTGAACAGTTCACAAGATACAAGTTAATAAGGTGCACATTGAATGATTTAGCAATTTTGGAACCTCTGATTCGAGAAATTTGTTCCCAACATTTTTGGTGAAATTGAAAAAGGCCTATGGATTCAATTAATCCAACAATAGCACCTACTACACCCAGAGTTATCATAAGAACATTATGGTTTTTTTTTTCCTTCTGCCAATTTGCACACAAAGCATTAATATTAAATTGGCAATGTTTTATTTCACCAAAATGTACAAAAACCATATACCCCCTATCATTGTAAACTATGTGAAGAAATATATCGGATAATGGATGAATTTGGTATGAACTTTCTCTTGGTGAAAGCGGAGGTAGTGGCGAGAGGATGGAAGTATAGAAAAATCGTTAAATCTCGTAATGAAAATAACATCCCATGGTGTGGAATTGTGCTCCAAGAGTTCCATTTTGGCATGTCGATGACTGATCGATAACAGAAGTTGTAATATTTGACTAACCGACAGCTAAGCAAAACTGGTAGCTTGTTTGGGACAGATCTCTCCAGCACTGGGCTAGGCTATAGATTAGCTTTGAAGGCGAATAAACCGCTTTGACTACTTCTTTAACAAAACGATGGGGACTATGCACGAATTTTTGGGTAATATTTGAGAGAACTTCTAAAAAAAAATCTATGAATGGCTCATACTTATTACTGTTCACCTTGTTAGGGCTGCAAAAAAGATTAATCTAGCTATTGTCACTATAATTGTAAAAAATATGATTATCGTAACGTAAGAAGTAGTCGTCTATTTGAATGAATCTATAAACATTGTTTTGACATTTCTGAACAAGCATTTCTTTCATCGTTGTTGCGCAATGTTGGTAGTCGGAGGAATTTAAATCTCCCCTACACTGGAGAAGCCCATAAACAACACTATTGTTTATTTTCCCCTCAACACTAAAGGTATTGAATCCACTCGTAGAAATGTTCACCACCAATGATTCCAAAACCCCGTTAACGGGGCTACCGTTTCCATACTCACTCTTCCCACAACTCAACCCCCAAATTGTTAGGAAACAGAAGCAAAATAGAGCATAAACAAGCAATAACCAAGAACAACAATCACACAATTGACATAGTGATTTATGTGGAAACCCAATACGAGAAAAAACAATGGGGAAATGATAATCGATATCTTATTATTCAAGGGAGAATTACAATAGCCAAAACGGTCATACAACCATCCTCTCCTCACATACACACTGTACTCCACAACATTTCCTCTTACTCACACACTCCTCGCCTTTATGGGTATGCTTGTATATATAGCATCTCTAAAACAGTTAGACAAATTGATTATAATAAAATCCACCAGTTATACAAATTTTTCACTAAAGAGTGCATGCATGCACATTCTAAATTTAGCTGATGTGAATGTGCATGCTACCGCATGGGAAATTAGTTGGCACTTTTTCAACAATCTCCACCTTGATAACAATTTACCTGATATATCATGTTGGAATTAATTCATTCATCACCTTTTCTGCAAGCCAAGAGAAGCCAAACATCATCATAGCTTCTCTAACAAGACAGGTTTCATAAACATGTCTGCAGAATTCAATTTTGTATGGACCTTTTCCAAAGCCACCCTCCCTTCATCAACAACATGTCTTACAAAATGTTATTTGATAGAAATATGATTTTTCTTACTGTGATAAGTTGGATTGCTAGCCAAATGAATAGCACTTTGACTATCGCAAAATACTTTCACCTTGTCCAACATCCTTCCAAACTCACCCAACAAACCTTTTAACCAAATTTCCTCCTTGCATGCATGTGAAGAAGCCATATATTCTTCCTCAGTATTGGATAAAGCAACCACGTTTTGAATCTTTGATATCCAACTAATAAGTGCTCCTGCAAGAGTAAAGACATACCTTGAAGCGGATCTCCTTTTGTCCTAGTCACCTGCAAAATCTGAATCTACATAACCGCAAACTAAATCATTGGAACCATCATAGGTGATAGAATAATTACTTGTGACTCTAAGATATCAACGCACCCATTTCATTGTTTCCCAATGCTCTTTACTTGGATTTTCCATGTATCTACTGACAACACCAACTACATGTGAAATATTTGGTCTAGTAATCACCATCGCATACATCAAACTTCCTACTACATTAGCATATGTTACATGAAACATATAATCCTTTTCTTCATCATTACTAGGACATAAACCTGAAGAAATCTTGAAATGGGAATCCAAAGGAATCTATACGATTCTCACATTATTCATATTGAATCTCATAATTATTTTCTCCACATAATTTTGTTGTGATATCCACAGCTTACCATTTTTCCTGTCTCCGTGTATCTCCATGCCCAAGATTTGTTTTGTTTCTCCTAGATCCTTCATATCAAACGCCCTATCCAAATGAGAATTTAACCTGTTGATTTCAACCATACTTTTGCTTACCACAAGAATATCATCAAGATATAACACCAAAATAATTAATATGCCATTTTCCAACTTTTTAAAGTAAACACAATGATCATATTCACTTCTTGTAAAATTTAGGCTCGCCATTAAGGAATCAAACTTCTTGTACCATTGCCTAGGAGACTGTCTCAACCCATAAAATGACTCTTTGAGTTTGCAAACCAACCGCTTATTGCAATCCTGAACAAACCCTTATGGTTGTTTCATATATATATCCTCATCCAAATCTCCATGTAGAAACGTTGCTTTAACATCTGGCTGCTCTAACTCAAGATCAAGTTAAGAAACTAGTGCTAACACAACAAGAACAGAAACAAGCTTCACTATTGGTGAAAATATTTCATGAAAATCAATACCTTCCTTTTGAGAATACCCTTTTTCTACCAGTCTTTCTTTATACCTTTCGACTTTGTCATCAACACTCTTTTTCAGTTTGTAGACCCACTTGCAGCCGACAACCTTTTTGTCCTTTGGAAGTTCTACCGGGTCCCATGTTTTATTCCTCTCTAAGGAATCCATTTCTTCTTTCATAGCTTTTTTCCATTGAGAACTTTGAGATACCTTAATTTCTTCTTGATAACAACTAGGTTCTCCATCAATAGAAACCAAAGCCACAGATGAAACATAATCATCATACCTTGTAAGAGGATTCCTAACCCATGTAGATATCCTTAGAGATGGTTGAGACATATCCTCAGTTTCCTGGATATTTTCTACATATTCATCTTCTTCTTCTAGAAATTCTTCATGCTCCTCCCTTTCTGAAGATGGTTGAGTGTCCAACTAAATTTGTTGAACTTGCGGTACCTGTTATTGTCTCACTTCAACATCTACCAATTATGATTCTAAGAGTGAGGATTCATCAAATACTACATATTTGCTTATGATGAGTTTGTGGGTAGTAGGATCCCACAATATGTACCCGTTAACTCCATCACCATAACCAACAAATACATATCTCTTTGATCTAGGATCTAACTTATAATGTTGATCTTTAGAAATAAGATCATAAGCATCACAACCAAATATTCTTATATTTGAAAAATCATACAAATGACTTGTCCATACCTCTTCTAGAATATTACAATTTATTGCAATTGATAGTGACCGATTTATCAGATAGCGTGTTGTGAGAATTGCTTCTTCCCACAATTCCTATTGCAGCTTGGGATTACTAAGCATGCTCCTTTCTCTCTCTAGAAAAATCATATTCATGCAACTTTCAACAACACCATTTTGCTGAGTATAAATTGTGGTCTTATGTCTTTTGATCCCAGCTTCCTTGCAATAGTTTTAAAATTCAACAGATGTGAACTCACCTCCATTATATTTTCTTAAACACTTGATTGACTTGTCAGTTCTTTTTTCAACCAAAGTTTTGAATTTCTTAAAAGTATTAAATACGTCAGCTTTTCTTTTAATTAAATAGATACAAACCTTTCTGGATTAATCATCTATAAATGTCACAAAATATGATGATCCTCCAAAATAAATTGTAGGGGATGGTCCCCAAACATATGAATGAATGTAAGAAAGGATAATTTTTCTTATGTGTCTTCATGTTTTAAACTTTTGTCTACATTGTTTTCCAACTACAAAAATGTTAGAAAAACAGGATCGCGGAGCAATAAAATAAAACAAATGTGGAAATAAAACACAGAAGATACAAAATACAATAGAGACACAGATATGTGTGGTTCACCCAGTGTGGGCTATGTCTACCAGAGAAATTGTCAGGTCCTTCCTTTTATTATCCAACAAAATGAAGGGATACAACCTACAACACACCTACTATAACTTCATCTTCTTTCTCTCACAGTATCCTCTCTCATAATACAATAATCACACACACCTACAAAGCCACAATACAATCCCCTCATAAAAGAGGGTTTCCTTTTAGGGAAAAAAACCCTAAAATAAATTATACCGTCAAATCTGTGAATTACGATCCAAATTGACTACGAAATTACAATATTTTACAAGGCAATTTTTCCTTCAGGGGCTTCACCCCCAGACTCTCTAGCTGGCGGGATGATCCCCCAGGACCCCATAGGGCAGGGGGGGTATCCCTCCCTGCAAAATCCTCGCGTGGAGGGGTGTACAGTCTTCATGGGGTATAAACACGGTTGAAAATAAAGACCTCTGAATCAGGAAGATAATTAGGCTCCACAACCAACAATCTCCCACTTGGAGACTGATCAAAACATCTTGACTGATGTTGTACCTGTTGGAATATGATCCACCTTGGACCTGGAAAATTTCTCATCTCCACCTTCATGCTTGAATTGAAACTGAGAAGGAACTCAATTTCTCTCCGGTTGCTCCCTTTGTTAACATGTCTGTAGGATTCTGGCTAGTATGTATCTTTTCCAACTTCAAATGTCCATATTCCAAGATGGATCGTATGAAATGGTACCTGAGTTGTATATGATTAGTATTTGAATGGAAGGTTGAGTTCTTTACAAGATGAATGACACACTCATTGTCACGGTACAACCTGTTATTCTCCTACTTCTTTCCCAATCCCTCTGTAACCA
>JZKD02S1595566.1:13336-27024 GCA_000966675.3 Picea glauca
TGGTTGATCATGCACACGACTCAATCGAGATTTGGATTTCCCCCACGACTTCCTTATTTTTCCTAGGCCTTCCTCTCCTCTGTGGTATCTGTTGTTGAGGAAGCATGGCTTCCAAATTTTTCCCTTCCGACGTAACTTCTTCCACTTAAACCTCCATACAAGGAGATACTCTCATTTCTTAGTGAAGGTAGGAATCTCCCTTTCAATCCTCGAGAACACTTGCTGCAAACAAGAATGAGTCCCAGGCATTTTGTGGCTCAAGATTGGTGCTTTGGATGCCTCCCAGGTCCCATCTTGTGTTTTGAGGAGTTCCCATGGTGCAACAATGTATCTACCTTATGCGTGGGTGACTTGACAAAGTTCCAAAAAAAATAATTTGATCAAGTTGGGCTCACAAGACAAGTCAGTGCATAACCTCAACTGGTAAGTAGAACACATACATAAAATATAGAATTTATAACAGAGTGGGCAGTGAGTCGAAACGTGCTAGGGAACATTGAATGCCTTGTGATGGGATGTTTTAAAGGATTTTTGTGTCACATCCGCCCGACAGGTATGATCTAAAGCATGTGATATGCAACCGAGAGGAGTTGCAAAGAACCTATGGTGCAATCGCATCGATTTCTTTTTTAATTCCCCAGCCTCCATAATGAGTTGATGATGGTTGATGCACTTGCTGATGCGACTCATGTTTGAGAAACTTTCCTCGACCTGAAGCATTTAATGAATTCCCTTATGAAAATATATATCTCTTTTGGAACTTACTCATACTTTCAACACGTGTTCAACTCTGACATCCTTTTTTGACCTCAAGGGACAACCGGCCACTGGCATGACTTTGACTCTCATGTTTTTCATACCTTATCTTTCATGCTATGGTGCATGGATGTAACCCACCCTAACTAAAGGAAAATGATGTTGCAGGTAATTCGAAGGGTTGTAGAGATCATGTAAGTATCAAACAATTAGGCTTAGTGAGCTTTTCTAGTATGCATCAGTCTGGATTCTTCACGCTTACGTATTTACAAATATTTTGTCAAGTTTTTTTTCTGTAAGCAATTTCTAAATGATTTTAATTATGATTGTAGGAAATATCCCTCCGACTATCGAGAAAAATTGGCTTTGTAACCTCACTAAGGAATCCAAGAGAAACTGGGTACGAAGATCAACAAGGTGATGAAGGATATCAAATTTCCCTAGTTCAACACATTTGACGATTTCATCGAGTTGTGAAACATAGTCGAATCACATGCCAAGAAAGATTATTCATGGGATGAAATACTATCAAAGGTGACTCACACAACTCCAGGATAGGTATGACAATTTCTGGAACATCCGATCAGCGCTTGGGCTATGCTTCAGCAGTTAAGTGTTAGTATGATCAAGTATCGGGTGCATGCGGTGGATATCAGAGAAGTTTACACACTCCCGATGGAACATCACAGATTTCCATACACCCAAAACTACGAGGATTTGTTCATCAATTGGTCGAAGTATGAGAAAAGTCACCCTTTCAAAGGGATATCCTGAGATGACTGTTGGAAAATTGTTAGAAGAGAACACCACGTGGAAAATTTTGTTTACTTGTCTACACTTAATCTTTATTTTTAGTTGAATTTTATGTTATAAATAAAAACATCGACCAATTAGTTAAGCTTTGATGGTTGTTGCAAGAAACTCTCCTTTTTTGCTTGTTAAGAACTATTTCTGAGCTAGCTTTAATTGAGAAGTCCTTATAGACCAGAGACAAAGTTATATTTTCATCAAATGCATCTATGATTGGATGTGCAGAAGACCTATTTCCTATCTTGTTTCATGAACGGATGTTGTAATGAGTACAAGAAATTAAATCTATTGTCGGTGCAATGTTTTGTTGTTATTTTCTTTATGATGAAGATGAATCGTTGTGTTATCATGTGATGAATGATTAGTGTAGGTGAATTATTTTTCTTTCCATTATATTATCACATATGTGTTTTCTTTCTAATAATTAGTATCTCAGATAATAATTGGATGCTCACACAGTTAACGTATTAGTACTAGGCCTGTGGTATAGAATTTTCATCTGCACGCTTGAGTAGTGGGTTATCCCAAGCTCAGCCTCTTCTCCAGTATTTTAGAGCCTTTTACCATTTTGGTGCCAAGATGGTTTATACCAGCTTACAATCTTATATCTATCCCACCTAAGAGAAAATACAAAAAGATAAAGTCCAAACTGAAGGAGACACCTTCACAAGAAAACGTAAAGCCCATCAATTAATTGGCCGGATCACAATATTTGGAGAACCATTCCACCATTAAGCGTTGCAGAGTCTAATTGGGCGTCGGTGGTGGGTTTGGTTCCTGTTGTTGAACTAAAGGGATTTAGGACCCATCAATAGGTCGATGATCCAGATTTAGGAGAGGAACAAACTGATTAACAGACTTAATACAATAAACACAGAGATAGAAAGAATAACACAAATATCCAGTGAACAATATCTTCTATTAAATAATGAATAGGTTGAAACTATAAAACTATAGAAATGAAACTTGCTTGAATGGTGGTAGTTATCTCTGAGAAGTGATGTGGTTTGTATGCACATCCATCTGAGAAGAATGGATTACAATGAGGCTCTAGAGGCCCTTTTCATATTACTCATGAATGCCAAAACCATAGACATCCAAAAACCTAACCCTAGAAGGTGAAACGCCAAAATTCATGTGGGTCCTATGGTTAAGTTGGTGTAATTTGGTATCCCAAATTCCTAGGGTCATAAATTTTGAATAAATTTAGTATCCCAACTTCTTAAGGTCATAAATTTTAGGCGCGTGATAGCTCGTTGGAAAGGTCTTTAAGATAAATACACATTCCACCATCAGAATCTGACTCTGTCTAAAGGATGACTACGACGAGTCAAAAAAACAATGTTTAGGGGCCCAAAATAGCATTGGAAGTACAACAAGATGTGTTGACATGAATACATAAAAAATAAGATAGTTGGATTAGGTGAGAGGCCACCCATATCCACTTGGAGAATGTGTGAGGCTTCATACAATCCAAGAAGTGTAGATCTCACAATTATAAAACAATACATAAAGATGTGTTGAATAAAAAATGGACATGAGGAGCCATTTGGAATAGGTGGGTGGCCACCAATATCCACCTGGATCAATCCTACCCCCTTAGGAAACAATGGTCTCCATTTCATTGAGTCCCCCCATTAGGTTAGGAAACTTATGATGGATTTGGCCCTGGGTGAGCCACTTGCCTTGGTGCAGGAGTTGCCCTACCTTGACAACCTGATAAATCTAGATCCGTTGTTGGTGAGTGCCCTTGACTTGTGTGTCCACTATATGATCGGTAGATGCTTGTTCCATGTAGTCATGGTTTAGCTTTGTTTGTGTCAGTTTTTCGATGATCTCAGAGGTGTCTAATAATGGAGGAAAATATGCCCCAAGGAGGTCCACATTGAATACTAGATGTAGTCAAAGGAAGGGTGGAGTGATGAGCTCAAAATACTTGCTACCCACCACCTTGGTGATAGTGTAAGGCCCATAACGAAGTAGGAAAATATTCTGATGGGGCCTGGTAAGACTCTCCTCCTGCAAATGTAACCAGACTTTGTCGCCAAACTTAAATTGGTGTGGTACCCTATGTTTATCATGGCGTTACTTGTACTTAGCATTGGATTTATGCATAATCTCTTGGACCTGTTGGTGGATGTGTCGAATCTTCTCAATGAACCTGGTGGCTTTGTCAATCACAGACTAATAAGGGGAAGAGTTTGTCTATGCGATGGGAAGAAGAAGTGCAACATTAATGTGTCCCAAGGGTTGGAATCCCAGACCCACTTGAAATGGGCTATGACCCATGGAACTATGGAGAGTCTTGTTGTAATTGTGTTGGACATATGGGAGACTCTCGTCCCATGTATGGGGATGCTTATAATTGTACATGCGTACGATGTGCACAATCATCTAATTGATGACCTTGGTTTGGCCATCGATTTGGGGGTGGAAAGAAGTGGATTTTGTGAGCTTGGTGTCCAACAGAGACCAGAGACTCGACCAAAAGGTGTTGCAAAACCTACTGTCTCAGTCGGAGATGATGGTATGTGGTATCCCAAAGTGAGCCCAAACTCGTTCGAAGAAGAGATTGGCAGTCTCTACCGCTGTGACATTATTCTTAAAGGCTGTGAGGATGGCCATCTTCGAAAACCAATCAATGACCTATTGGAACAAGGGTAGACCCAAGGTTCAATGCTTAACAACACACCAAAAAAACCCTGACAACCGACCCTTTCGGCAACACCTGCGAAGTAGGAAAATTCTCACCCGAGGTAGAAGCAGGGGGGTTACAGGACACGGGTGTTTGTAACCAGGCTAGGACACAGATCTGTGATAAGAGAACTTTTCAAAATATTTTGTTAATGCTTAGGAAGTGAATATGCATTAGTCTATAAACCTTATTAACACTGCAGAGCATAATCAAAGACAGATAAGCACAATATTAATAAGTGATTATGCACCATGAACAATTAGCACTTAGCACTGTAAGTTAGATCTAGCATTTATTTACCCTTTAACATAAGTATGAAATTAAGAAACAAAATATATATTCATTACACATCATAAGCAAAGAACTAAGAAAATTCATAACAGAAAAGACATGGCACAAAGAAAACTATGATACACCAGATATGCGTGGTTCACCCCAGGGTGGGGCTACATCTACAAACTACTTCACCTCTTTTATTATTCACCAAAATATTACATCCAGTCACTCCTATGCACTAAGCCACAGAGTCAAACTTCACACAAGACATGAGATCTGTGCACTAAGACTTAGATCCTCCTTCTTTTCCCTTCCCAAAAATAGGTCAAATGCACAGAGCCAAAATATCTTATGACTGCACTTAGCACCTTCTACAAAATCACAGTCGAGCATAAATCCTTGAACACATAGATTCCTTTGCACAAATCACTACTTGAACTACTACTTCTACAATACATTCCTCTTTATGTATACTTTACAATATCTTACAATAAGGCCTAAACATGGGAAAAACCCATGGGATGGCATCCCATAAACCCATTACAAAACCCTAGAGAAACCCTTACTGGGTCCAGATAACCATCAAAATAGGTGATATTCGTGATCTCATCTCCGCCTGGGCGCTCCTAGTTCGACCAACATGTCAAAGTCCAAAAGTGGTCCAAAAATGACCAAATTTTCCCCAAAACTTGGTCGAGGGATAACAAGCCCCCAACACTAACCTGTGAATCATCCCGAGTCACTCAGGTTTGGAAAATGTTGCTTCAAAATCCAATATCTTAACTCGACCTACCTCGACTTGCTACCTCACCTAAGCCTCCTGCTTAATGAGATCCTGGACTGTCTACTCTATAACAGGCCCTTCCAAGAAATGTTCTACTACTACAACTACTTGTTCAAAATGTGAACCATGGCCATCGATCTCCTTCAACACCTTGCAAGATTCATCTTGCACAGGTTGTAACTTCTGTGTTACTTCCATGACCTTACCCTAGAGGAAAGTGATTTGGTGTTATACTGTGTGCTTCTCCTAGGATATCTTCATCCTTTCCACATCTATGAGCAACTTCATTTGCACCTGCAATGGTAATTCTTGTTGCTACACCTCCTATAACTGAGCCTCTAGCTTCTTTAACTCTATATCCTCGGTGAGGTGTTCATACGTCTTGGTGCTTTTGTTGCTCAACTGTTTACATGCTGAGGCGAGGGATTTTATACTTGCTACTGTGTTTTTGGCAGACTCCTCCTTCTGGTAACACACCTCCTATGGGGTGCTCAACACTGTTTGGGCCTCTAGCTCAGTTATCCTAGCCTGAAACTGCTAGAGGGACTCTGTGAGCTTCGCTACATGAGCTTCAACAGACTCTTGGTCCTTTTGTACCAAGCCTAGTACAAAGTGACATACTTTTCTGAATGCTTATTTGACCATGGCCTTCTCTGTGATAAACTTTTATTTTTCTTTCTGTATTTGGGCTTCACCATCTCTCTTTTCCTCCTAAAGCTCTACTTTCTCACTTTCATATGCAACTACACTATCTTGCACTACTCATAAATGTACTAGGAATTTTTCTTTCTCCTTTTGAAAGGCTTTTGTAGCCTTATCCTTCTCTTCCTTAGATATCTGGAAATGAGCTTTTGTTGCATCAACAGGCCTTCTTAAATGGGTTGGTTCATCGCCCAAGTTTTCGGTCTATGATGAAGAAGGCACAAATGGTGCAGTAGGCACTACACGGACCAAGCGAATATCTTGTTTCACTTCCTTCAACTCCCTCTCAATCCTTCCATATAAATCCACCTGTTTCTCTTTGTATCTCTACAACATGTCTTTAGAGGGATCCTCCATAGCTCCGGGGACCAGATTAATGTCATCATCAGTGAGAGTGGATTCCAACTATGGCTTATTGGCATGCATTTTCTTCCTTGTTGAAGGTTTATTCAGAGTAACTTTCCTCTTTTGTGGTGTCACTATCCCAACAAGGGGATATTCAGGTGGTGTAGCTTCGACTCCTCCATTATCTTCTTCTCCATCATCTCCTCCTCCATGTCCTTCTACTTCATCTTCTCCTCTTCCCAGTCCTTCTTCTTCGTCATATCCTCCTCTAGGCGAGCCAAAACCATTATCTCCAGAAGTTTTATCTTCATCATCTTCATCACTCTCTATGTCCTAGACTTCAACCCATTTTTTTTGTTTCTCTGTCCCATTGGACTGTCTGACATATTCAACTCGCATAACCATCGGGCTTCCTATAGTGTCAGTGTCATATAACTTTGCATCGATGAGAGGTACAAGAAATTATTTTGGCCATTTCTTTATAATTTGTTCCATATCTTCATCTGTCAGCTTGTAGTATGAGTGCAATTCTTCCTGGTGCTCATCTCTTCACATGGTGATGTAAATGAGGCGGGGATCAACAAAAAAATTCACTATGGGCAAGTACTGATGTAGGGTATGCGGTTTCATACGAGGGAATGATTCAATGACAACTTTCAACTACTGATAATATCAGTGAAACATGGCATTAGACTTCCACTGCTTCATCATACCATTAGTATACCACAGTGTGGAAAAATGAGTGGCTAGGGGCTCCTTAGGTTCAATCTCTGGGAAAGCAGCTCCCTCAGGAATCTACGAAGCCACAAATGTGATCAATATTATCAACCAACTCTAGTGAAACTCATATCTTAAGTCCTGTTCTTCGTGGCAATACTTTTCTAGCTCGTTGATGAGGTGGTTCTCCTAGTTCATCCGCAGGCCATCCCCACACATTCCTATGAGGTCCACCACGAACCGAGTGACTTGTGTGGGGTGGTTCTTCCTCACTATATTTCCAGCTAAGAGTTGACAAGCAAGGGGCAATGTGCCATCCTGTATGGAGGCTACCTTGTAACATCACTTCCCCTTTTCTACCTCTCCATAGGCTTCTTTGATGTACTATGATAAATATCGATCTGAGGTCTTCCCTGGATAGAACTATTGTGGGTCAGGACCCTTCAAAATTAACCCTTTGATATGTTGGATCAACACTAAATCCATGGTAATTCTTTTATCGAGCCATATATATCTGCCATGAAAGCATGAAAAAAGGAGTTTAACGCAAGAATTAACCTCCTAGTGGTGGCCAAAATGTAGAATCTTCATCACATTCAATACGGTTGACTACGCCAACCCCTTGATCCATGGGTGTGAGATGAGGTGAGGTTTCTTTCTAGTTGTCTTCATTAAATAATGGTGAGGAGCTAACATGGTGTAGTTCTTCCAGTCTTCTAAGTTGAATTATTTTGCTTCAACAGTGGGATCTTCTCTAACTGACTCCCTACTATGCGAATTCCTTTCGGAATGTACGCAATGAACACAGAGTAATCAAAATCGTGAGGGATATTGTTGCATCTAACACTTCTAGCTAGAGGCAAAATATACTCAGGTAGGATCGACAAGATCTGCTTCACATTAGCCAGATCACCGCGATGCTTACTTCTCTATTTAGTCACGGGGCTGATACGGGTGGAACGACGTCTGGTTGAAGGGGAATCCTGCAATCCCCTAGTCGATGATGCCTGAATACCTTCAGATATAGGTCTGTCGGCCATGATTTTCCTAAGATATTCCTTGAAAAACTTCTCCAAATCGTTGGGTTCACCCAACATTCTATCTTTTAATAGACAGTTGGTAGACAAACAAACATGCAAGGTATACTTTCAGATAGCACAGCTCGAAACTTGGACAATTCTTGACTTAGATTAGTCAATCAAAGGTAACAAAAATTGGTCCCATCGCCATGATCAACGAGTTAAATAAGTGGAGTGGTCGTGAAAACTCTTCCAACAGACAGAAACTAGTGTTAAACGCTTCCATTAATGTAAATCTAGCCATTATGGCGTAGTCTCAACATCCAAAAGAAGTCCATAAACCCATAAATTCATTTCCTAAATGTTATGGAGCGTCATTCTAAAAGTCAGGGTGCCTCCAACGGTTATATACCTTCTCCAAGGAGAAGTCCAAATCTGTGTGGACCTGTTGTTCTAGTGAGGTTCAAACCCTATGAACCTGCCTCTTGCGAGGTTCCAGTCTGCGAAGTGTTCCATCTAGTTTCCTTAACTTCTTGTAGCTTTTCCATCTTAGACTTCTTCTTATTGATCTTCCTTTCCTTATTTATTGTTTTCTAAGTCTCTTTAACCATTTCTGGAATCCTCTTTCCATTTTTATTCTTATCTTCCCCTAGCATAGTGGCTTCACACTATTGAGGTACCCTCAAAGGTTCTGAAGTTAATATCCCTTTTCTTAACACTTCCTAAGTGGGAACACTTATCTCTTAGATATATAGGTCCTTTAAGAATTCTCGCATTCTTTCAACCTTGATAGCTAATTCTTTCTCTTTGTGTCCCTCCTGCATTGTTACTTTTCTCTATTGCTTCGACTTATCCTCTCATTCTTCTCATAGTTGGTCCATTTTCCTAGCTATGAAATCCCTTAATTCTTTCTTTTTATTTTCTATAGCTTCTTCCTCTGCTTTCCTTTTGATCATACTCAATCCAGGTCTTACCTAAAAAAAGTGGGAAAGGGGCATTGTCCTCGAAAAACCTAATGACTTCAAATTCTTCTTTAGTTGATGTTCCATGAACAATAAGAGGTACAGTGGTTACTCTTCCACATAAAGTTATTGTCTTTCCTTTAAACAAGCCTATCCTTCCTAAATAAGGTACCAAAATAGGGTTTCCCAAAACTTCCCAAGTTTCTTCTGTCATAATATTCACTTGTGTTTCTTCATCCAAGACACAGTCTATGTCGAAGTCTTTTATTCTTGCACTTATGTGTTGTTTTGCTTTCAGGATTTCTGGTAAACTAACATCTTTATGAACATCCATTGTTTCTTCCAACTGTAATAACATAGTCTGAACTTCCTCTGACCTTTTCTTTTTATGAATTTCTAACATACCCTTAGTCTCTTGACTCTTTTCATAATTTTCTTGTCTTATGTCCCTCCCTTCAACTTTAGCAATAATCCTTGGACAATCCTCAACCTCATGACCAACAACCTTACAACAAATACAAATAGGGCCTACCCCAGGGAATTCCTTAGAAATATGTCCCAACCTTCTGCAATTATAACACAAAGTCAATCCTCTTTTTCTCTTAAATGTTCCCCAATCTTTTATGTATTGCACACTTCCATTAGGATCATAGTGTTGGACCTGCAATCTACAAAAATTCTTTCTAGGTTCTTGCATCCACTTATCAATCCAAAAAATATTTCTATGCATAGGAATAACATATATTTATTCATTTACATTAAATTTACTCAAATCAACTCTTTCTTTCAACTATACCCTATCCCTCAGACTAGGACATAATCTATTAGCCATACTTAAATTCATGCTTTCAAAAAAAACTTTTTCACTTATCTTTCTCTTATCAAAGCACAAAGTGTGCTTCTTTTAGAATCTTACCTCTTTTCTTCAAAATATATTAATTTCTTGGCGCAAAGCTTCACAATTCATGTATAGTACTACGCACTTCAGCAATAGACCTACGCACAGAGATTTTCTTTTTCTTTACTTCAGTTCCCAGCAAACACAGTTTCAGGTCCTGAAAACGAAACCATTTGTTGGCACAAGGGTAGACCCAGTGTTCAACACTTAACAACGCACCAACAAAACCCTGACTACCGACTCTTTCGAAAACACCTACGAAGCAGACTAAGTCTCTCTTGAGGTGGAAGAAGGGGGGTTATAGGATGTAGGTGTCTGTAACTAGGCTAGGACACAGATCTGTGATAAGAGCACTTCGTAGAATATTATGTTAACTCTTAGGAAGTGAACATGCATTAGTTTATAAACCTTATTAACATTGCAGAGCATTATCAAAGACATATAAGTGCAGTAATAACAAGTGATTATGCACCTTGAACACTTATCACTTAACATTGTATGTTAGATCTAGCATTTATGTACCCTTTAACATAAGTAAGTACTTAAGCAACAAAATATATATTCATTACACATCATAAGCAAAGAACGAAGAAAATGCATAACAAAAAAGACACTGAACAAAGAAAACTATGAGACACCAGATATATGTGGTTCACCCTAGGGTGGGGCTACATCCACAAACCACTTCATCTCTTTTATTATTCACAAAAATATTACATCCAGTCACTCTTGTGCACTAAGCCACAAAGTTGAGCTTTGCACAATACAAGAGATATGCCTACTAAGCCTTAGATCCTCCTTCTTTTCCCTTCCCAAAAATAGGTCAAATGCACAGAGCCAAAATGTCTTATCACTGCACTTAGAACCTTCTATAAAATCACAGCCAAGCACAAATCCTCAACCACATACATTCCTTTGCATAAATCACTACCTGAACTACTACTTATACAATACAATTCTCTTTATTTATACTTTACAAGATCTTACAATAAGGCCTAAAAATGGGAAAAACCCATGGGCCAACATCCCATAAACCAGTTACAAAACCTTAGAGGACCCCTTACTGGGTCCACATAACCCTAAAAATAGGTGATATATGTGATCTTATCTCTGCCTGGATGCTCCTACTTCGACAAACATGTCGAAGTCCAAAACTGGGCCAAGACTGACCAATGTTTCCCCAAAACTTGGTCGAGGGCCAACATGACCAAAAATACACACTCATTTTAGTTCTTGGTGAATGATAAACCAGACATGTTATTTATGGTGATGGATTCCTATGGATTCTTGGGAATAGGAAGAGGGGTGTATAAACCTTTCTTTTTTATGTTTGTCTTGGCAATGGCACAGACAGTGTAAGATCTGATATAATTGTTGATGTCCTGTCGAATTTTTGGCCAATAAAAATGTTTCTAAAGAACAACCACATTTTTCTCTATGCCAAAATGTCTTGCCACCCGACTGTAGTGAGATTCTAAAATCATCTTTTCACACTCACTTGTAGGAACACATAGATGGACTAGGTGGCATAAGAGTCTATCCTGAATGTGAAAAATAGTGACAGTGGTGCTTGTACCCAAGAGCCGATATGTGGTGGTGAAGTATGGATCTTGCTAGTAAAGTCGGGGCCATTCTGATGTTTAATGTCCACATAAATGGAGCACAGTGGTGAGTACAACCACATAAAGCTGACTAAGGCAGTCAGTGACACGATTGAAGATACATGTCTTATATTTGATGTTGATATGGAATTGTTGTAGGTAGGTGGAAAAATTCTGATGGAAGTCATTCTGTAATTTCCCCTGTGTTTGTATGAACTATAGAGTCTTGTGATCAGTGTGTATGATTGTATTTGTCCCCATAATGTAATGCTTCCATTAAGGATAGACTTGTACAATGGAATACATTTCCTTGTCATAGGTGGGGTATTTACAGACAATATTAGAGAGTGTCTCACTATGGCATGCCACCGGATTCCCATGATGAGTGAGGACTGCGTCAACAACATAATCAGATGCATCAGTCTCAATCTCAAATGGTTGTTGTAGATCGGGCAAGGAGAGTACTAGAGCTGAACACAAATGATGTTTCATATCTTCGAATGCTTGTTGCTTCTCCTTCCCCCACATGAACTTGTCCCTACCACTTCTCTTGTTCACCTAGCTGAGGGCCCATGCAATATGGGACAACCCCAACACAAACCATCAATAAAAATTGGCTAGTACCAAGAAGCTTCGAAGCTCAGTCAGTGTGGTTGGGGCTGGTTAGTCACGAATGACTTGGATCTTAGCTGGATCAACATGTAACCCATGCTCATCAACAATGTATCCCAGGTATTGAACCCTGTTCATGCCAAAAGAGAATTTTTCCAGGTTGGCATAAAGCTTGTGTTTCCACAAAGTGCTCAAAACATGTTGAATGTGTTTCATGTGCTCCTCCCATGTTTTGATTAATATGAGTATTTCATCCAAATATACCACCACAAAGGAGTTGGTGAAGGGTCTCAAGACATCATCCCTCAACCTCATGAAAGTGGCTGGCACATTTGTTAAGCCAAAGGAAATGACTATCCATTCATAGAGACCTTATTTAGACTTGAAGGTTGTCTTCTAGACATCAATTGGTTCGATGGGAACCTGGTGGGAGACAGACTTTAGGTCAATATTGCAGAAGAATGTTCCCCCATTGATTTGGTCACGAAGGTCATCAATCCTGGGAATGGGTCAGTGGTTCATGAATATGATTTTTTTTAAGTCTTTGTAACCAATGCAGAGTCGTCAAGTCCTGACCTTCTTCTGCGCCATTACAATTGATCTTCCACAAGGGGAGGATCTGGGTCTGATGTTTCCCTTTTGAATAAGCTCTTGGATGTGACTCACGATTTCATCATTCTCCATAAACAATCACCTATATATTGTTCCATTAGATAGAGGTGTGTTGGGGGTTAGATCAATGGGATTCTTGACTTGGTAGTGTGTAGGTACCCCTATAGGTGATATGAAGATGTCTATGTATTATTCCACAATCCCATCCACTTTCTTCTACTGCAAAGAGAGGTGTTGTGTAGATTCCATAGATTTGGTGGTGACCTTCTACTTAATATGAGCACAGATCACAAAGAAGACAAACTTCCTGGTCTGTGAGATGACCTTGTTTCATTACTTAGTAGATATTAAAGAAATAAAAGTAGGCGATGCCACCTCTAGGATCTTGTACAATTGTCTACCCAAAGTAATAATAACACTGTGGGGTATAGACTCGTACACAACATGACACTTCCACAAATATGGTTGTTTTAAAAAAACATCATAAACTTCAAGGGGAGAATTATCACATAGTACCTCATATTTGAAAGGCTTGATGTCGTAGGAAAGATGACATTGTTGGCTAACAAGAAGATCTCTTCCTTGATAAATCCAACTAATGGTGTAGGGATACGGGTGCGATGTCATTGGTAGGTTCAACTGCTTGACGACCTCTACTGAAATCAAGTTCTTATGACTGCCACTATCAACAATGAAATGAATCAGAGCCCCATTGACCCACATCTACGAGTCAAAGAGGTGTTCCCCTTCCTATGGTTCTTCTGGTTCTCTTAGACGGACTTTGGTGGTAGAGATCATGGAATTGGGTTCAACATCGATAATCCACTTCCCTCCTTCAGGATTTGACTCATATTTAGAATCAGACTCTGACTCAGAAGCCTTTAGCTCGGCCATGAGGG
>JZKD02S1595566.1:34632-51665 GCA_000966675.3 Picea glauca
CACTAGGTCTATCTATAAACGTTCAAAACCATCACGCACTAGAAAAAGTACCTATGAGATAAAATAAGCAGTCACTAGCTAGTTGGAAGAATAGTTACAACAACCAACACTAGAACAATTTACTGGTGCAAGTGAAACTCGAATAAGAAAGCACCCTCCGGGTATACTCTGCAAAGAATGGCCTGATGTCTATCCTAGGTACCACGATATACCCCTGCAGTCACCTTTGTAAGTCACTAGAATGATAGGCAACTAGGTTTCCAGCGTGCAAACAGTCACCAGGTGGGTACAGTCGATAGTTGGGTGGACTGCAATGAGCAGGGTATCAAGCCCGCAACCTATCAAGGGCCTCATATTTATCCCTTGTGTTAGAGGGGGTTCCCAGATAAATGTCACAATACTAGACTTTTAATACTCCCTATCACAGACTCTTATGTTTATTTTTGCAGCCTTGAAGAGTTTCCTCTCCAATCCTAAATCAAGGCTCTAGCCTAGACTAGTTGATGGACCCTACAAACATAAAGTCTAGTTGATTTTAATTAATTGTTAATTTTAGTGGTTGTCTTAAGTCAAAGGGAATGAAAGTGAAACCAGTGATGTTTTTCAGAGATGAAAGAGAAGAGCATATAATGAAATTGGAAACGAATTACTTCTTCACAAATTCAAATTTGCATATTCAAAATCCTTAACTAACTTTTCAAAATATTTTTTTTTCTAAGATACTTTAGCATAAAACACAAAACAATCTTTCACTCGACTACGAGCTACTTATTTTCCTAAGTCAATCAGCCAAGAACTTACGAAATCAATATTTTTCCCGATGATTAATGCAAACAACCAACTACTTAACCAAACCAAAAATAAAAGAATTTTTTGTTTTTATTGTTTAATGCTTAAAAAGGAAAAGAAATGAAAAATGACGACAAGTAAAGACCAAGAAATGACTTCTGTCCTAAGCGTAGATCACAAAGCGTTACTAACAATAACACACAAGTTGATTGAAGAAGACTCTCAAACTTGTCTAAGAGCCTTACTACAAAAAAACAGAGGAAAACTTTTAATGAAAAATAAAGCTATGCTGTAATCAAACCTAAGCTATAGACTACTATGACAGAGACTCGGACTAGTTCAAGAAAGTCCCTGAGAGGTGTGACCCCTAACAGGGAAGAGGATGACTTCCTCCTCTAAAAAAACAATTTCTCAACAAGTACGCTACTGACAGTTCAAAATCCAACGTATGTACATGGGTTGTGCAAGGTCAAGGCACGTGTGCACGTGTACAGGCCCACTATAGGCTGCTTGCACCTTTGCAACTCCTCAAAAATTGAAAAAAAAAGCAATCAAGCATTGGTAGGGAGTACTGGTATTGAGAATCAGAATCCCTTGAAGACACAAAAACTTACTTTAACAGAAAAAGATGGAAGGAAACTTCATTAAAAACAAGCTAATATAAGGTTATAGCTAGGCTACAAACTACAACAACAAAGACCAGCACTAGATCCAGAAAACCCCTGAGAAGGATCACTTCTAACAGGGAAGAGGATGACTACCTCTCTAAAAAAAAAAATTGAACTCAGGCACGTAGCTAACACTTCATCGGCCAACGTATGCACGTGGGCTGTATAAAGGTAGGGCACATTTATACGTGTGAAATCCTTGTACAGACCGTGTATACCTCTATGAATTACTGGAAAAGAAGAAAAAAAATCGAGTAATGAAAGCAGGGAGTGCTGGTATGGAAGACAATAATCCCTACTAGCTCAAACTCTTGCAGAAACTCAGAAAAAAGGTAATAAACCAATTTAAAACACCCAAAAAGTATCCCCCAAAACCCTAGAGATTTCCCTAGTATGGTCACCAATTTTGTTTTGGGTGGGAAATCCCCCTACGGACTAGCACTAAGGGTTTAATAATGCATGTAGAAAATAACCTTCGAAAGTCTCCTACTTTTTACTATTATCATAACATAGACCCCACATTCATGCATAAAACACAAGGATAAAAGGATTCAGTAACTCTACCTTGAACTCCTCACTCAGTGTTGATCCTTTTTCATTCAGTTTCTCCTTGACCGCAAGTCTCCTCCCAAAGATAACCTTCATTCACAAATAGACAAGTAAATAATTACGAACATGCATCTCATATATGAACTAGTGGGTTAGAGGTTCCAAAAATATAAACCAAATTGAATATTGAACACCTCATATGGCGGGACGGGAAACTTAATTCTTTCTTTTAACCTCACAAAATTCACTTACAATGGTGAGATCAGCTACTACTCCTCAAATATGGTCCTGAGCTCTTCTTCAACTATGCACCAACTGCTTCCACATATGCTTCTCCTCTTCAATTCTCACACAATGGCTGCAAGAGGTTGGGGCAAGGGGAATGTCAAATCAGGTAGAGTTTCTTTACTATTATTTTCCTCTTCCAAATGGGACCCCTACCCCTTATTTTATAGGCTGAAAAGGGCTAGGGATTTGGTTGAATGACCAGATGTAGGCGGTCAAATGGTTTTAGGAAATCTACCCAGAAATTTTTATTTCATTTGCAACTTTCTATTTTTCGTGCTTTTGTAGGTATACGTGGGTTGTAGTGGGTCATCTAGCATATACACACCTGCAGTAGTGAAGTAGGGCACATGTGCCTTCAAAAAGGGTGTTTTTAAGAATTTGTTCAGTAGTGGCTTGGAAAAAAATTGAAAATGAGATGGCCTGCTGTCAGGTAAGCATTTATTGTGCAAATTAGGGTTATAACACCGTGATCCCCACTCTATCCTAGACTGCAATCATATGAGCCTTGCAGTCACCAATAGAACTATATCGAGTGAGACTATATAATACACTATTTGTGTTGTGTTTCCTTTTGGTTTACCAGGAGGGCCAATAGTTTTAGAGGTATTTGTTGGAAGTTGTTCTAATATGAACCTGGGTCAGCCCAAGAAGTGGTTAGAGAAATATTAACAACCAAAAAATGGTTATGTTGCTAGTTGGATCTACATGGGATTGAGTGAGATGGATCTATGAAAGAATCACAAAGGTAATGAAGGTATAAAAAGGAATTTTTAGACCATGGAATCCAATGAAGGAGGAGATTGAAAGTTGGTTGAAAACCAAGGAGCTTGAGTTTGCGCAGAAGGATAAAAAAAACCTAAATTAACACCGAGAAAATATCTCGACAAGTACATGTTTAGTGACTTCCATTAGGTCTTTTTTTGTGATTTCACGCATGTGTTGCAGGAGTGGATATTGAGGTTGAAATATAACCACCCTACGATTAAAATTACACATCTCGAGTTGAATCCTATGTATATCCTGCAGTTACTATGAGTTAACAACAAACTCATGTGTGTACTAGATTTCTAGATAGACAGTATTGCTTGAGGGTTTATCACAAAATTTGCAGTAGATACCATGAAGTCTTACAGCATAGGAGAGAAAGATTTCCTGAAGGGGCCCTGAGGTAGTTATATCATATCGTTGTATACTTCCATAAATGTCTTACTGTATAACAAAGGCATGATGACTATGGAAGCAAAAAACTAAACTTCTCTATGTGAATGGGGGAAGGGGGGAAGCACTAACAAGAGATGAAGAAATGGATGAAGAGATGTATAAGGGAAAGAAGGAGGTCATGGATCCAATCATTATGGAATAATACCAAATGAAGAATATAATGGAAACATCTAGAAAGATGTGCAGTGGATTATCCTACCAATATAAGATGAATAATAAGAAGAGAGCCATAGCAGATAGAGAGGGATTGGCAAGTGATGAAGAAGAGGTAGAGGATCTACGAGTTTTGGAGAATTTTGAGGAGATCCTATGCAAAACATATGAACAGAAGACAATATGTCCAAGGGAAGGAACAGATGGAAATCCTATCCATTTTAGTGTTAGTGTGGAACCGATAACCCCATGTCTGTCTAATACACCAAAAATAACACCACCGTTTAGACAACTGAATTTTAGTGGAAGAAATACAATAGTAAGTGCACTTAATAAAGGAGAAGTGACTGGAGGACTTAGTTCAGGAAGTAGTATTCAAGTATATACATTGCACAAAGGTCGTATTTCATCACCGGTCAAAATGGTAGGACATGATCCCACCATCATGTTACCTGAATTCAAGGGAGAGGCATCAGAGGATCCTGAAAAGAACTTGTTTATCTGTGAGAAGATTTGGGAAGCGAAGCAGATCACATGAGTGGATACAAAACTTGTGTAGCTAACTATCATAATAAGAGACCATGCACTGGATTGGTACATGAGATTAGCTATAAAGATTCCATGAGGAACAACAAGGATGATTGCAAATGCCAAGAAGATATTGATAAATGAATTTCAGAAGCCTATCTAAGAGGATCAGTATATGAATGAGATGATTGAAATCAGGAAGAAACTAGGAGATTCTATTTGGGAGATTGATCAAAGCTTTAAACTTTGTAAAGGTAATGTGTTTTATGTAATGACTAATATGCAACATATACATCTCTTTGTGAACTCATTATTACCACATATGAGATACCCTTTGAAGAATCAGAAGTTTCAAACTCAGGCAGAGGCTCTGCATGCAACATTACCACTGGAAGAGAAACAATATCTAAAGACAGATCCAACAATAGAGGAGATGAAGGAGGATTTGAAGAAACTCACATTTCAACTAAAATAGAATAGGGGAAAAGATAAAAGAGAATTTGTTTGGTGTACCACATGCAGGACCAAAGGACACCGCAAGAATGAGTTCCCAACTTTCGTGTAGTACATGGAAATAGGGTTACCAAACCCTTTTCCAATAGGAAGACCATGGTGTGAGATTTGTAAAACACATGGAAATGATCCATATCATTGTCCAATCATGCAGAAATATCAGACAATACCCAAGAGTTCATATTGCAACTTTTGCAAATCAATGGGTTATGGTGACAAATATTGTAGGACAATGGACTTGATGCAGGAGAGAATGTCGGACACCTATAGGGTGCAAGAAACAATGATGACAAGGAAATTGTTACCTCAGGTTAACTAGGTACCACCTCCATACAACATTGTGTAGTATCTATATAACACTGCACAGTTGCAATACAATAACGCACAACCTCTGTATAACCCCATGTAGTATAATCAGGTGCCTCAGTACAATGCACCATGAGGAGATCGAGGTGGATACAGAGGTGGAGGATGAGGTAGAGGATGATTTGGAAGAGGCATAGGTCCAGTAGTGTGCCATAAATTCCAACAACCAGAACATTATGCAAGGGAATGTCCACTTCCACCTATGACGTGTATGTATTTTCATGCAACAGACCATGATAGAGAGGAATGCCCAACACTTTTGGGGAAAATTCAAGAAAAACAGAATCAAAACAATCAGAATGTTCAGAGGATTTCTACATAGGAAAGGGATGATGGAAGAAATATCAACATAGTCACACGAGGAGGTGCCAAGACATGAAATGATGTAGTAAGACAAGAGTCAACACAACACCAATGATGAAGAGGAATATTAAACCACATAAATAGTTCGATACAAAGAAAGAAAAATAAATATTCAAGGAGGAAAGATATGAGTTCCTCAACCAATATGTTGCATCTACATCAACCGTGCAACATACTCAGAATGTACCAATGTATGATATGCCCTTATCAATGGACCACAACAGTAAAACACAACCTGAAGAGAAAGTAAGTACCATAAAGACCTTTTTCCAATCATGTGCTAAAATATTGAATGATCCATCATATGTTAAAGTTTTGCAAAATATGTTAGAAATATGTAATGAAGATATAGAGGGGAATTTAGAACATAAAATAGTCAATCATATCCATACAAGAAGCAGGACAATCAGGGAATTTAGACTGAATGGTAACATTGGAGATTTCAATATGGGGGATATCATACTGGATTTAGGCTCCGAGATAAAAAATTTACCCAAGAAGACATGGTAGTGTATGAGAGAGCCCACACTAGGCTATTCACATGTCCAATTGAATCTAGCAAACCATCACATATTTCTACCAATTAGAAGGCTTAAGGGTGTGATAGTAGATATGGATGGAGTGCACACTAAGGAAAACTTTGAAGTGATAGAAATAGTGGATGGCACAACACCCTATCCAACATTGCTTGGCCTAGATTGGGAATTTTATAACCAGGACAAAATCAACTTGAAGACAAGGAATATGACATTTGAATCAAGAGAATACAGAGTTATTGTTCCATTAGATACATCAGAAGGAGAATGGTTTGTAGAACCCACTTTCTTAGATCTGGAGGAAATCAACCAGTTATACAGAACCACCACGTGTGAAGAAAATTATGTCAACCCAACTACAGATGGGATACTTAGTTGGAGGAGCATCACATCATGTGCTAATGATTCATTTACAAGGATGGAGAATTGGTAGTAGATATTACATGAAGTATCTGTTGAGCTCTAATCTACCCTAGCAAATTAGAGTGTAATTAATTATCAATCCGGTGTTTGTAAGACTTAGAGGCATGTCCAAAGTATATGGATTTTAGAGATAGCTTTTATCTTTTATGGAGATAGCCCAAAACTTATTCTAATGATGAATGTGAAAGAGATGCTAAGCTCCTATTCAGAATTCATCTTCATAGATCTCATGACAGTGATCAACATTTGTTTTTAAATGGTAAAAACAGTAAGCATAGAACCTATTCTAAGGCTGACTGTGCAAGAGACACTAAGCTTCTATTCAGAAGTTGTCTTCATAGTCCTCATAACAGTAATCAACACTTGTTTTTCTGAAGAGTGAAAACAATAAGCATTCGAAAGAAATTTTAAGACCTATCAAATGTTGGAAGAACAAAACTCTTATTCAAGAGATGCATTCATTGTTCTTCTTTCATTCATTCATTAACATCAAATCAAATCAAAGTACTGAAAGCATCAAATAACTCAAAAGCATTCAAAACTATCTTAATGCTTGAAGTCTAACTGCTCATTGAGTTCTCATTCAAGAATCCATTCACAATGATGAGTAAGTCTTGAAAACATTAAGCATGTAACTGAACTATAAAATTCATTTACCTACAACAAGGAAAGAGAACTAAAACATGTACTTGAAAAATAACACAAGGAAAGAGTGTACTAGTTGGCAATCGGGGCCCTCCACTGCTTCCCTGGTACACTTGGTTAACTTCAGCTACGAAAGGACTCCAATAGAATTCAATTCACCATAAGAATTCAAATGAACAAAAACACAGAGCTGATCTTTAAGAGTGCAAATTCTCAAGTTTCTTCATTCATCCAAAAAGGTGTCTTACTAGCTTAAACTTAAGAGTATTTATACAAGAGTTTAAAAACCATAAATGCTAAAATGTCTCCTGAATATCATAAGTAGATCCACAATATCCTAGGAGGGTCGAATGCCTCCTCTAGATCCTCAAAACATGGTCAAAATCCCACGAAATCAAAAACTGTCCAAGATTTAATGCTGAAACAGGGCAATTTCTGCTGAAGTGGCCCTGTTTGACCAGCGTTGACCGGGCATCTAGCAGTCTCAGATTTCAAATATGATAGCTTATTCACCATCCTTGTACATATAGGAACATGACCCAAGTGTTGGATTTCACCTAGGTTTCCTACAAGTATACAAACGACGGAGCTTTTACGGGATTTGGTCAAATCCTGTAATTTCTGCTAAATTTCCAATTTTAATGCAAAAATTTAGAAAATTCAATTTTGAAGTTAAAGGATGACAAATACACCTTGGATAGGCTGTTTTATGGGAAATGTGAAATAAAATGAAGGAAAAATGGGCAAATAAAGAGGCAAAAGTATGGTTTGTGGAAGCACAAAAATGGACTCAATAGTATCCACAAGAAGGTGCACAATATTAGACCATGCAGTGAGATGGGTAGGTATAGAGATAAGATAACCTCGCAGTTTTCATGGGGAGAATGACTTAGATGAATTCCTAAAAAGATATGAATATGAAGTGTTAGAGAATTAGAGGCTCTTATCCCTAGAAATTTCACTCAAGGAAACACCTGCAAAATGGTGGGGTGCGCACAGAGAAATTGTTAAGGACTGGTACCAATGTAAGTGACTACTGTGCATTAGATTTGGAGTAGAGCATGGGAACACTATGATGCAGAGATACGGTGGATAGAGGACACCAGTAGATCATTTGGAGAGATGAAGAACATTTTGGAGGCTGACACCACCAAAGGAATGGCTTCATCACTTCATCCATACATTAGAAAGAGCTCCAAAATATTGGTATGTAGACCAGGAACTATGCAGAAGCATTGTAGAATGGACAACATTATAACAAAATTTAATAGTCACTTTCTAATTTGAACTTGAGAACCCCAACATGGATTCATAATTCAAATATATAAGAGGGGTGATATTTATTGATGAACCAAAGGTTGAACTTATGGCAGAGTATCAACAACAAAACATATAGACAATTGAGGAACTACTATCATGCTATCATGTGGAAGAAGAAGCACCAAATGAAGATGACCCGCACAACATTCATATTACATAAGTTGAAGGTGAAAGACAGGTGGAAGGTCCATCTCTGGAATCAAAAGTCTTTGCTGCACTGATCAAGGTGAAGAAATTCAATAGTGGGACAACTAAGAATCCAAAATGGCCATCAGTGGAGACTATTGGGATGAAAAAACAGTGGAACAAATAACAAAGTTATTGCATAACTACATTGACCTATTCCCAGCAACATTTATAGAGATAAAAGGTATATAAGGAGAGATAGGAGAGATGAATATACCTCTCAAACTTGAGGCTCGGTCTATCAGAGAGAGACCTTATAAAATAAACCCAATATATAAGTAGAAGGTCAAAGCATAAATTGACAGAATGTTGGAAGTTGGCATCATAGAACTAGTGGAGTAATCTAAATGGATAAGCCCTATGGTAGTGCAAGAAAAGAAAGAAGGAGGGATAAGGATTTGTTTAGACCTGAGGAAAGTGAATGATTCTTTCCTACATGACCCTTTTCCTACCCCTTTCACAGATGAGGTATTAGAGAATGTGGGAGGCGACGAAGCATATTCATTCAAATATGGATTCTTAGGTTACCATCAGATCAATATATCTCCATAAGACATGTAGAAGACTACTTTTTCCACAGAATGGGGATCCTACCAGTATACAGTCATGCCTTTTGGGATGAAAAATGCACCAGTTATACTTTCAAGGGTAGTAATAGCTTCCTTTAAGGAGTTCATGCATCAGTTTTTAAAAGTATATTTGGATGATTGGACTGTATACAACCTACTAAACGATCATGTGGAAGTATTAAGGTTGATGTTGGAAATATGCAAGAAGTGTCAGATATCATTGAATATCAAGAAGTGCATTTTTGGAACACCTTTTGGAATATTGTTGGGACATATAGTCTATAAAAAGGGGTCATTGATGGATCCTACTAAGATTGCAGTCATTGTTAGTTTAAGACCACCAAAATCAGTGTGTCAGTTGAGAGCAATGTTGGGACATATACGCTACTACAAAATATTTATAAAAGGGTATGCGCAGATCACCATGCCAATGGAGAAACTATTAAAGAAGGATACTAAATTCCAATGGAATGAGGAGTGTAAACAAGGTTTAGAAACCCTAAAGGAAAGGATGGTAACAACACCTATCCTAGTGTTCCCATATTGGGAAAATACATTCCATGTGCATGTATATGCATCAANTAAATTTCCAATTTTAATGCAAAAATTTAGAAAATTCAATTCTGAAGTTAAAGGATGACAAATATACCTTGGATAGGATGTTTTATGGGAAATGTGAAATAAAATGAAGGAAAAATGGGCAAATAAAGAGGCAAAAGTATGGTTTGTGGAAGCACAAAAATGGACTCAATAGTATCCACAAGAAGGTGCATAATAATAGACCATGCAGTGAGATGGGTAGGTATAGAGATAAGATAACCTCGCAGTTTTCATGGGAAGAATGACTTAGAAGAATTCCTAAAAATATATGAAGATGAAGTGTTAGAGAATTAGAGGCTCTTATCCCTAGAAATTTCACTCAAGGAAACACCTGCAAAATGGTGGGGCGCGCACAAAGAAATAGTTAAGGACTGGTACCAATGTAAGTGACTACTGCGCATTAGATTTGGAGTAGAGCACAGGAACACTATGATGCAGAGATATGGTGGATAGAGGACACCAGTAGATCATTTGGAGAGATGAAGAACATTTTGGAGGCTGACACCACCAAAGGAATGGCTTCATCACTTCATCCATACATTAGAAAGAGCTCCAAAATATTGGTATGTAGACCAGGAACTATGCAGAAGCATTGTAGAATGGACAACATTATAACAAAATTTAATAGTCACTTTCTAATTTGAACTTGAGAACCCCAACATGGATTCATAATTCAAATATATAAGAGGGGTGATATTTATTGATGAACCAAAGGTTGAACTTATGGCAGAGTATCAACAACAAAACATATAGACAATTGAGGAACTACTATCATGCTATCATGTGGAAGAAGAAGCACCAAATGAAGATGACCCGCACAACATTCATATTACATAAGTTGAAGGTGAAAGACAGGTGGAAGGTCCATCTCTGGAATCAAAAGTCTTTGCTGCACTGATCAAGGTGAAGAAATTCAATAGTGGGACAACTAAGAATCCAAAATGGCCATCAGTGGAGACTATTGGGATGAAAAAACAGTGGAACAAATAACAAAGTTATTGCATAACTACATTGACCTATTCCCAGCAACATTTATAGAGATAAAAGGTATATAAGGAGAGATAGGAGAGATGAATATACCTCTCAAACTTGAGGCTCGGTCTATCAGAGAGAGACCTTATAAAATAAACCCAATATATAAGTAGAAGGTCAAAGCATAAATTGACAGAATGTTGGAAGTTGGCATCATAGAACTAGTGGAGTAATCTAAATGGATAAGCCCTATGGTAGTGCAAGAAAAGAAAGAAGGAGGGATAAGGATTTGTTTAGACCTGAGGAAAGTGAATGATTCTTTCCTACATGACCCTTTTCCTACCCCTTTCACAGATGAGGTATTAGAGAATGTGGGAGGCGACGAAGCATATTCATTCAAATATGGATTCTTAGGTTACCATCAGATCAATATATCTCCATAAGACATGTAGAAGACTACTTTTTCCACAGAATGGGGATCCTACCAGTATACAGTCATGCCTTTTGGGATGAAAAATGCACCAGTTATACTTTCAAGGGTAGTAATAGCTTCCTTTAAGGAGTTCATGCATCAGTTTTTAAAAGTATATTTGGATGATTGGACTGTATACAACCTACTAAACGATCATGTGGAAGTATTAAGGTTGATGTTGGAAATATGCAAGAAGTGTCAGATATCATTGAATATCAAGAAGTGCATTTTTGGAACACCTTTTGGAATATTGTTGGGACATATAGTCTATAAAAAGGGGTCATTGATGGATCCTACTAAGATTGCAGTCATTGTTAGTTTAAGACCACCAAAATCAGTGTGTCAGTTGAGAGCAATGTTGGGACATATACGCTACTACAAAATATTTATAAAAGGGTATGCGCAGATCACCATGCCAATGGAGAAACTATTAAAGAAGGATACTAAATTCCAATGGAATGAGGAGTGTAAACAAGGTTTAGAAACCCTAAAGGAAAGGATGGTAACAACACCTATCCTAGTGTTCCCATATTGGGAAAATACATTCCATGTGCATGTATATGCATCAACTATAACACTTGGAGAAATTTTAGAGTAGCTAGGAGTAGGGGATTTTCTAGAAGAAAACTGTCAGAATCATAGAAAAACTACAATACTACAGAAAGAGAACGCATAGCCATGGTCTATGCACTTTAGAAGTGAAAAAATTACTTACTGGGAAACCACTTTAAGATGTTCACAAATCATTCATCCCTCAAATATCTATTCAACAAGCCAGTGTTGTGGGGGGGGATCTATATATGGCTATTTTTATTTCAAGAATTTGAATTTGAAGTGATAATCAAACCAGGGAAGCTAAATGAAAGACCTGATCACCTGTCAAGGGTATTGAATGGAGAAGAACCTACCAACTTGGAAGACAACTTCCATGATGCACAGTTATTTTCAGTCCAAATAGTCGATGAATACTTTGATGATATTATTGAATACTTGAGTACAGGAATTGCACCACAATATTTTAACACTGTCCAAAAGACAAATATGGTAGTCAGAGCTACAAACTATCAACATATTGTAGAACATTTATACAAGATGGGTGCAGACGATATTTTGAGAAGATGCATACGAGAACATGGATGGACTAGGATTTTGTTAGAATCTCATGAGAGAATTTATGGAGGATATTATGCAGGAAAAGCTATTGCACATAAGGTATTGCGCATAGGACTATGGTGGCCAACAATTCACAAAGATGCTAAGGACTATTGTCATAGATGTGATGTCTATCAGAGGGTTGGTAAACTTAATAGAAGGGATTAGATGCCCCTAAGACCACAAGTAACTTTGCAGGTATTTGACAAATGTGTAATAGACTTTGTGGGGTGTCGGCCCTTGTTTATGGAAGAAAGTGAAGATTAAGGAAGAAAGGAGAAGTACAAATTGTGTGGAAGGCACATTGATTGAGATTGGGTCGAAGTGGTTAAAGAAGATGAAAATAAGGAGGGAAGTAAGGGAAAATGAGTCATTGAACGAGAAGATCGAGGAGGACAAATTAGCAAGGAAGATGGATCGTGGACAACTCAGCAAGCGAAAAAATCCACCAACAGATGCTTTGGAGAACTATGTGGGAAATATGGAAAGACAGGCTGGTGAAGCCTTGAAAATGCGAGTCAAGTTGACCTAGGGTTTTAGACGCCTAGGTTTTTGGGATCTAGGGTTTTGACACCTAGACGTCTATCATGTAATGTATAAATAAAGGTCTATAAGACATGGGAGAGTTAGTTCGAAGAGGATTGTATTGTTGATTTCGAGTGATTATTGTTGTTGCGTGAGGAGAGTATTTTGTTGTGAAAATATTTTTGTATTGTAAGATCTTCATCTGGGTGCAAAGATCAACCCTACAGTTGGGTGCGCAGGGAGGGGATAAGAGAAGATAAAGTGAGAGAGATATGCAAGCTAAGTGCACATATAGAACTGTATGTTTTCATATAATATATCAAGAAACATAGTTCTGTGGATGTAACCCTAGGGAGAGGGTGAACCACATATATCTTGTTGTTATGTGTGATTGATGTTGTGTTCTTTGATTCTTTTTATTCTGTTATCGCATTATTGTGCTAGATATGAGATATAACTATGCGAAGTAGGTTCAATATTGGTAAATAATAACTAGATCTCCGTGTGTTGTTGTTTTGAATCCACTTTGAATTTCCTCTAGTTGTAGACACCTATGTCCTACAACCCCCTATTGCTACTTCGGGTGAGATTGCATCTTCTCGACAGGTGTTGCCAAAAGGGCCAGTAGTTATGGATTGTTAGTGCACTGTTAGAGTTGAACACTGGGTCTACCCCTATGCAAACAAATGGTTCCATTGTCAGGACAAAGATATTCTTGAGGGAATGTCAAGGTGTTTTCCATCGAAGACATTAGATAGAAGAACAAGAGAAGGACTTCGTTGAGGCTCAGAACAAGAACCCTTATCTTAGTATAGAGGATTGGTTGGGAAGGTATATCTTTACCGATATACATGAGATTTTATTTGGAGGAATTCATAAGGATCTATACGAGTGGTTAGCCAGGTTATCATATACCCAGTTTGAGACCAAAGTCCACTAGGTAAGAGAAAGGGAATACTGAAGAACCTTTCCAAATAGAATCAGAAACTTCAGGAACTGCGTCGACTGTCGAAGTAAGTATTCTTACTACTCCTATTATTTTAGCAACATTAAGTAACCAGAGTAATCAGAGCTATCAGAGCACTCAGAGCACTGTTACCAATAATTCAACAGATACTCAGTCAAGCACCCTAGGAATATCTATGGCATATGAAATGAGGCTACCTATATTTAGGGGAGATGGATCTGAAGATCCCGATCAACACTGGTTCTTATGAGAAATTTTATGGAGTATTAAGCATGTCAATGATGAAACTGATAAGAGAGCTCAATTTAGTACTACCTTAAGAGACCATGCACTGAGTTGGTACATGAATTTTGTTAAAGGAGTTGTACAACCTAAACCACTAAACTATATCAAAATTGTGTTGAGTGCAAAGTTCAAGAAACCCAAGTTGGAGTCGCAGTGCATTATAGAACTAAAATAAATCAAGAAGAGAGTACTTGAAATTGTTTGGGAGTTTGATCAGAGGTTTAATACCTTGACCGGTCGATTGAATTTTCAGATACCAAATGAGTAGAACAAGAAATGGTTCATTTTTTCCCTCTTACCACATATCAGAGTTCCTCTGATGCAACAGAAGGTCGCTTCGCGGGCTAAATCATTGGAGATTTCCATGAAACTAGAATCAACCCCTATGGGAGAATCTAGCTCAGGTATGAGTCAAATTTTGATTCAGCTAACTATCTTATCTCTGTAGGTTGAAGATATGAAGAAATAAAAGGGAAAATATAAAAGAGAGGAAATTTGGTGTATCATATGCAAATCAAAAGTCCGTGATAAGGAGCATTGTCCCCTATTTCATGAGTACTTGGCCTCTGGAGCTATGAGCCCTTTAAGAAGGTTAATCTAGCCTATTTCAAGGTATGTAGAAATAGATATCACCCTGGTGAATGTTATTACATGAAAACATATGTCCAGACACCTACAAATCTTTACTGCACATTCTGTAAATCTGTGGGGCATGATGAGAAGGATTGTAGGGCTTACGACCTCTTACATGAAATATCAAGAGATACATATAGGATTCAAGGAAAAGTACAATAGGAGGGAAATGCTATGCATATTAGTTCCCCAGGAAGAGGAAACTTCAACCCTCATGGTAGATTCATAAGAAGAGGATGAGAAGGAGGCTTCAAAAGTCTGGGCGCTTCTATTACTCAACTGTTTACATGTCGAGGCGAGGGATTTTATACTTGCTACTTTGTTTTTGGTGGACTCCTCCTTCTGGTAACACACCTCCTATGATGTGCTTGACACTATTTGGGCCTCTAGCTCAGTTATCCTAGCCTGAAACTACTGGAGGGACTCTGTGAGCTTCGCTAAATGAGCTTTGACAAGATCTTAGTTCTCCTATACCAAGCCTAGTACAAAGTGACATACTTTTCTTACTGCTTATTTTACCATGGCCTTCTCTATGAGAAACGGTTATTTTTCTTTTTGTATTTGGGCTTCACCATCTCTCTTTTCCTCCTGAAGCTTTGCTTTCTCTCTTTCATAGGCAACTACATTGTCCTGCGCTACTCGTAACTGTACTAGGACTTTGTCTTTATCCTTTTGTAAGGATTTTGTAGCCTTATCCTTCTCTTCCTTAGATATCTAGAACTGAGATTCTGTTGCATCAGTAAGCCTTCTTAACTAGGTTGGTTCTTCGCCCAAGTTTGTATTCTATGATGAAGAAGGTGCAAATGGCACAGTAGGAACTACACATACCAAGTGAATAGCTTGTTTCACTTCCTTCAACTCCCTCTCAATCCTTCCATATAAATCCACCTGTTTCTCTTTGTATCTCTATAACATGTCTTCATATGCATCCTCCATAGCTCCATGGACCATACTAATGTCATCATTAGTGAGAGTGGCTTCCAACTATGGCTTATTGGCACGTGTTTTCTTCCTTGTTGAAGGTTTCTTCGGAGTAACTTTCCTCTTTTGTGGTCTCACTATCCCAACAGGGGGATCTTCAGGTGGTGTAGCTTCAACCCCTCCATTCTCTTCTTCTCCTTTATCTCCTCCTCCATGTCCTTCTACTTTGTTTTCTCCTCCTCCCAGTACTTCTTCTTCATCATCTCCTCCTCTAGGTGAGCCAAACTCGTTATCTCCAGAAGTTTTCTCTTCGTCCTCTTCATCACTCTCTATGTCCTAGACTTCAACCTATTTTTTCTACTTTTCCGTCCCACTAGACTGTCTGACATGTTCAACTCATGTAACCATCGGGCTTTCTATAGTTTTAGTATCAGATAACTCTGCATTGATGAAAGGTACAAGAAATTATTTTGGTCATTCCTTTATAATATGTTCCATATCTTCATCTGTCAGCTTGTAGTATGACTGCAATTCTTCCTGGTGCTCATCTCTTCACGCAGGGATGTAAATGAGGTGGGGATCAACATGAAACTTCACTATGGGTGAGTATTGATGTAGGGTACGTGGTGTCATACGAGGGAATGATTCAATGGAAACTTTCAACTGCTGATAATATTAGTGAAATAGGGCATTAGACTGCCACTACTTTGTCATATCATTGGTATACCATAGTGTGTAAAACTAAGCGGCCAGCGGCTCCTTAGGTTCAATATTTTGGAAAGAAACTCCCTCGGGCATCTGCCAAGTGACAAATGCGATCAATTTTATCCACCAAATATAGTGAAACTCGTATCTTAAGTCTTGTTCTTCATGGCAATCCTTTTCTAGATCCTTGACGAGGTAGTTCTCCCAGTTCGTCTGGAGGTCGTCCACACACTTTCCTGTGAGGTCCACAACGAAATCGGCGACCTGTGTGGGGTAGTTCTTCCTCACTATATTTCTAGCTAAGAGTTGAAAAGAAAGGGGCATTGTTCCATCTTGTATGGAGGCTACCTTGTAACATCACTTACCCTTTTCTACCTCTCCATAGGCTTCTTTGATGTGCTATGATAAATATCGGTCTGAGGTCTTCCCTAGATAGAACTGTTGTGGGTCAGGACCCTTCAAAATTAAACCTGTGATCTTTTGGATCAACGTCGAATCCATAGTAATTCTTCTATCGAGCCATATATATCTTCCATGATAGCATGACAAAAAGATTTTAACGCAAGCATTAACCTCCTGGTGGCGGCCAAAATGGAGAATCTTCATCACGTTCAATACAGTTGACTATGCCAACCCATTGATACATGGATGCGAGATGAGGTGAGGTTTCTTTCTAGTTGTCTT
>JZKD02S1595566.1:58819-77051 GCA_000966675.3 Picea glauca
CCCTGCTTACCTGGCATCAGGCCTACTCATGCCTCTTCCTAGCCAAAGCCATGCTGAGCAATTCCTCAAAAAACCACTTAAAACAAGCAACCCACGCCCTAACTTCTCACTGGGCATGGGCATCCGCTTACTGTCCTTATACTACACGCGGGCATCCACGGGCTAGCCCAATACAGCCCGTGGGTACCTAACAAAGCAAAAAATCAGGAAAGTTTCCACCGGGACACAAGGCTTTTTGTCAGTTAACTGGAACTCCAAGCCATGCATGGCTAGCCATTCGTAGAGACCTTCTTTAGACTTGAAGGTTGTCTTCCAGAAATCAGTTGGTTCGATGGGAACCTGGTGGCATACAGACTTTAGGTCAATATTGCAGAAGGACGTTTCCCCCTTGAATTGGTCAAGAAGGTCATCAATCCTGGGAATGGGTTAGTGGTTCATGACTATGATTTTGTTTAAGTCTTTGTAATCAATGCAGAGTCACCAATTCCTGTCCTTCTTCTACGCCATTACAATCGAGCTTCCACAAGGGGAGGATCTAGGTATGATGTACCCCTTTTGAATAAGCTCTTGGATATGACTCATGATTTCATCATTCTCCATCAGAAAGAACCTATATACTGGTCCATTAGGTAGAGGTGCATTGGGGGTCAGATCAATGGGATTCTTGACTTAGAAGTGTGTCGGTACACCTGTAGGTGAGACAAAGATGTCTATGTATTCTTCCACAATCCCATCCACTTTCTTCTACTACAAAGAGAGCTGTTGTGTAGATTCCACAGATTTGGTGGTGAACTTCTTCTTAATATGAGCACAGATCACAAAGAAGACAAACTTCCTAGTCTGTGAGATGACCTTGTTGTATTACTTAGCAGGGATTAAATAAATAACAGTAGGTGGTGCCCCCTCTATGATCTTGTACAATTGTCTACCCAAAGTAATAATATCACTATGGGGTATAGACTCATACAAAACATGACACTTCCACAAATATGGTTGTCCTAAAATAACATCATAAAATTCAAGGGGAGAATTATCACATAGTACCTCATATTTGAAAGGTTTTATGTTGTAGGGAAGACGACATTGTTGGCTGACAAGAAGATCTCTTCCTTGACGAAGCTATCTGATGGTGTAGGGATATGGGTGTGATGTCATTGGAAGTTTCAACCACTTGATGACCTCTATTGAAATCAATTTCTTATGACTACCACTGTCGAAAATGAAATGAATCAGAGCCCCATTGACCCACATCTACAAGTGAAAGAGGTGTTCCCCTTCCTCTGGTTCTTCTGGTTTGCTTGGACAGACTTTGCTCGTAGCAATCATGGAATTGGGTTCAACATCAATAATTCGCTTCCCTCCTTCAGGATTTGACTCAGAATTAGAATCAGAATCTGACTCGGAATCCTTCAACTTGGCCACGAGGGACTTCTTGTAGAGACATTCATCGGTGTTGTGCCAACGAATTTTATGGTACTCACACCATTTTCCCATGTCCTTCTTCTTCTTCTCGTTTCCCTTATTGTGTTATGGCTTGGAAATATTTTTTTGAGGGAAACCATCTCAACTTGGTCCCTTCCTGTATGGTTTGGGGTTGCATTTTCCTTGCTTCAGCTGTGAGGAGTTTGCAGATCCAAAATCTCATCATTTCTGCTTAAATTTCTTCTCAATCTTGACAGTGTATCTATAATTCGGGCCTAATGAGGTGATTTCCAGGAACTCCATTTCTATTTGAATGTATCTATGCAAACAACTGTGATATTTGAGCACTAGATGACACTCATAATATTTGATACCCAATTTGGTGCGTAGGGTATGAAAAATGTTCGTGATGTCTGGTACTGTCTGGTCCCTTTCTTGACGTAGGGTGGTCCATCTAGTGTAATGGTCCTCATAGCTTCCAATAGGGTAGTATTGTTCTTTAATGGCATCCCGGAAGGAATCCCATGTAGGGGCCACCACAAAAATTGCAGATTACTCCATGGCCCTTTTCTTAGAGTAAGTATCCCACCAATCTTTAACATGGGAAACAAACTTGAGGAGTGAAAAAGTGATTTTTTCCATATCGAAAAAATTGTGGACAGAGAAATATCCTTCAAGCAGATTCAAACATTTATATACAACATCCACTTCTATCAGTCCTTCAAATAATGGACTATCAAAATTTACATGTACCTTGAAGGGGGTTTCATGGCCGTTTTATGAAGATGCTTTTCTCGTTGGAAACCATCGAAGGATCTGCATGGATTTGTCCATCATTTCATTCCTTTGTCACACGAGGGATTCCTCGAGGAACACTTTAATAAGATATCCTGCTCCATAATATTTCTTCTCGTCTCCCATGGGTTTTTTTTGGGCTCGACGCGACCGATATGGTAATGCCTCGACGGGTTCGAGTCCCAACTTCTTGTACCCATGCCTTGTCGGGGACATGCATGAAGAAAAACAAATGAAGAGAAGACCGCTTTGATACCACTTATCTAGATTTAGGATCAAAACGAAATGATTAATAGACTAAATACAATAAACACAAAGATAGGAAGAATAGCACAAATATCTAGTGAACAATATATTTTATTAAATAATGAATAGGCTAAAAATGTAAAACTGCAGAACTGAAACTTGCTCGAATGGTGGTAGTTATCTCTGAGAAGAGATGTGGCTGCTATGCACATTGATCTGAGAAAAATGGATTACAATGAGGCTCCAAAGGCCCTTTTCATATTACTCATGAATGCCAAAACCCTAGACATCCAAAAACCTAACCCTAGAAGGTGAAACACCAAAATTCATGTGGGCCCTATGGTTAAGTTGGTGTAATTCGGTAGCCCAACTTCCTAGGGTCATAAATTTTGCATATGACCTTTGTTTTAGGCACGTGATATCCTTTTGGAAAGGTATTTCAAAGAAATACACATTTCGTCGTCAGAATTTGACTTCGTCTACAATATCACTGTGGAGAGTAGAAAAAACAACATTTAGTGGCCCAAAACATCCCTAGAAGTACAACAAGATGTGTTGACATGAAAACATGCAATATAATCTAGTTGGATTAGGTGAGAGGCCACCCATATCCACCTAGAGAATGTGTGAGGCTTCATATAGCCCCAGAAGTGTAGAACTCACAATTATAAAGCAGTACAAAAAGACATGTTGAATAAAAAATGGACATGAGGAGTCAGTTGGAATAGGTGGGTGGCCACCAATATCCACCTGGATCAGTCGAGGTTCCGAATTTTTGTAAGGTTCAGTGAAGGAAACTTATATAANGATCTTAGTTCTCCTATACCAAGCCTAGTACAAAGTGACATACTTTTCTTACTGCTTATTTTACCATGGCCTTCTCTATGAGAAACGGTTATTTTTCTTTTTGTATTTGGGCTTCACCATCTCTCTTTTCCTCCTGAAGCTTTGCTTTCTCTCTTTCATAGGCAACTACATTGTCCTGCGCTACTCGTAACTGTACTAGGACTTTGTCTTTATCCTTTTGTAAGGATTTTGTAGCCTTATCCTTCTCTTCCTTAGATATCTAGAACTGAGATTCTGTTGCATCAGTAAGCCTTCTTAACTAGGTTGGTTCTTCGCCCAAGTTTGTATTCTATGATGAAGAAGGTGCAAATGGCACAGTAGGAACTACACATACCAAGTGAATAGCTTGTTTCACTTCCTTCAACTCCCTCTCAATCCTTCCATATAAATCCACCTGTTTCTCTTTGTATCTCTATAACATGTCTTCATATGCATCCTCCATAGCTCCATGGACCATACTAATGTCATCATTAGTGAGAGTGGCTTCCAACTATGGCTTATTGGCACGTGTTTTCTTCCTTGTTGAAGGTTTCTTCGGAGTAACTTTCCTCTTTTGTGGTCTCACTATCCCAACAGGGGGATCTTCAGGTGGTGTAGCTTCAACCCCTCCATTCTCTTCTTCTCCTTTATCTCCTCCTCCATGTCCTTCTACTTTGTTTTCTCCTCCTCCCAGTACTTCTTCTTCATCATCTCCTCCTCTAGGTGAGCCAAACTCGTTATCTCCAGAAGTTTTCTCTTCGTCCTCTTCATCACTCTCTATGTCCTAGACTTCAACCTATTTTTTCTACTTTTCCGTCCCACTAGACTGTCTGACATGTTCAACTCATGTAACCATCGGGCTTTCTATAGTTTTAGTATCAGATAACTCTGCATTGATGAAAGGTACAAGAAATTATTTTGGTCATTCCTTTATAATATGTTCCATATCTTCATCTGTCAGCTTGTAGTATGACTGCAATTCTTCCTGGTGCTCATCTCTTCACGCAGGGATGTAAATGAGGTGGGGATCAACATGAAACTTCACTATGGGTGAGTATTGATGTAGGGTACGTGGTGTCATACGAGGGAATGATTCAATGGAAACTTTCAACTGCTGATAATATTAGTGAAATAGGGCATTAGACTGCCACTACTTTGTCATATCATTGGTATACCATAGTGTGTAAAACTAAGCGGCCAGCGGCTCCTTAGGTTCAATATTTTGGAAAGAAACTCCCTCGGGCATCTGCCAAGTGACAAATGCGATCAATTTTATCCACCAAATATAGTGAAACTCGTATCTTAAGTCTTGTTCTTCATGGCAATCCTTTTCTAGATCCTTGACGAGGTAGTTCTCCCAGTTCGTCTGGAGGTCGTCCACACACTTTCCTGTGAGGTCCACAACGAAATCGGCGACCTGTGTGGGGTAGTTCTTCCTCACTATATTTCTAGCTAAGAGTTGAAAAGAAAGGGGCATTGTTCCATCTTGTATGGAGGCTACCTTGTAACATCACTTACCCTTTTCTACCTCTCCATAGGCTTCTTTGATGTGCTATGATAAATATCGGTCTGAGGTCTTCCCTAGATAGAACTGTTGTGGGTCAGGACCCTTCAAAATTAAACCTGTGATCTTTTGGATCAACGTCGAATCCATAGTAATTCTTCTATCGAGCCATATATATCTTCCATGATAGCATGACAAAAAGATTTTAACGCAAGCATTAACCTCCTGGTGGCGGCCAAAATGGAGAATCTTCATCACGTTCAATACAGTTGACTATGCCAACCCATTGATACATGGATGCGAGATGAGGTGAGGTTTCTTTCTAGTTGTCTTAATTAATTAATGGTGAGGAGCAAGCATGGCGTAGTTCTTCTAGTTTTCTAAGTTGAATTCATTTTTCTTCAACGACGGGATCTGCCCTAACTGACTCCCTAGTATGCAAATTCCTTTTGGAATGTATGCAATGAACACGGAGTAATTGAAATCAAAAGGGATACTTTCTCATCTAACACCATTATATAGAGGTAGAATATACTTAGGCAGGATCGATGGGATCTGCTTCACGTTAGCTATATCACCACGATGCTTACTTCTATGTTCACTCACAGGGCTAATGCGGGTAGAACGACATCTGGTCGAAGGGGAATCCTGCAGTCCCCTAGTTGAAAATTCTTGAATACCTTCAGATATAGGTTTGTTGGCCATGATTTTCCTAATAACTTCCTCGACAGACTTCTCCAAATAATTGGGTTCGCCCAACATTCTATCTTTTAACAAATAGTGGGTAGACAAACAAACAGGCAGGGTAAACTTTCATATAGCACAACTCAACACTTGGAAAATTCTCAACTTAGATCAGTCAATCAAAGGTAGAAAAAATTGGTCCCATCACCAATATTGTCGAGTTAAATAAGTGGAGTAGTCATGACGAATCTTCCAACGAACAAAAACTAGTGTTAAACGCTTCCATTAATGTAAATCTAGTCGTTATGGTGCAGTCTCAATGTCCAAAAGCAGTCCATAAACCCATAAATACATTTCCTAACTATTATGGAGTGTAATTATAATGGCCAGGGTGCCTCCAATGGTTATATAACTTCGCCAAGGTGAATTTCAAATCTGCGCGGACCTACTGTTCTAGTGAGGTTCAAACTCTGCGAACCTGCCTCCTGCGAGGTTCTAGTCTGTGAAGTGTTCCATCTGGTTTCCTTAAATTATTGTAGCTTTTCCAACTTATCCTTTTTATTATTGATATTCTATTCCTTTTTTCTTGTTTTCTGAGTCTCTTTAACCATTTATGGAATCATCTTTCCATTTTTATTCTTATCTTCCCCTACAATAGTGGCTTCACACTATTGAGGTACCCTCAAAGGTTCTGAAGTTAATATCCCTTTTCTTAACACTTCCTGAGCGGGAACACTTATCTCTTCGATATATAGGTCCTTCAATAATTCTCACATTATTTCAACCTTGATATCTAATTCTTTTTCTTTATGTCCCTCCTGCATTGTTACTTTTCTCTATTGCTTCTACTTATCCTCTCGTTCTTCTCTTAGTTGGTCCATTTTCCTAGCTATGAAATCCCTTAATTCTTTCTTTTTTTTTTCTATAGCTTCTTCCTTTGCTTTCCTTCTGATCTTACTCAATCCAAGTCTTACCTAACAAAAGTGGGAAAGGGGCATTGTCCTCAACAAACCTAATGACTTCAAATTCTTCTTTAGTTGATGTTCCATGAATAATAAGAGGTATAGTGGTTACTCTTCCACATAAATTTATCGTCTTTCCTTTAAAAAAATCCTATCCTTCCTAAAGAAGGTACCACCGTAGGGTTTCCCAAAACTTCCCAAGTTTCTTATGTCTTAATATTCACTTGTGTTTCTTCATCCAAGACACAGTCTATGTCGAAGTCTTTTATTCTTGCACTTATGGATTGTTTTGCTTTCAAGATTTCTAGTAAACTAACATCTTTATGAACATCCATTGTTTCTTCCAACTGTAATAACATAGTCTGACCTTCTTATGACCTTTTATTTTTATGAATTTCTAACATAACCTTAGTATCTTGACTCTTTTCATAATTTTCTTGTCTTATGTCCCTCCCTTCAACTTTAGCAATAATCCTTGGAAAATCTTCAACCTCATGACCAACAAACTTACAACAAATACAAATAGGGCCTACCCTAGGGAATTCCTTAGCAATATGTCCCGACCTTCTGCAATTATAACACAAAGTCAATCCTCTTTTTCTCTTAAATGTTACACAATATTTCTTGTATTGTGCACTTCCCCTAGGATCATAGTGTTGGACTTGCAATCTGCAAAAATTCTTTCTAGGTTCCTGCATCCACTTATCAATCCAAAAAATATTTTTATGCATCAAAATAACATATCCTTCTTCATTTCCATTAAATTTAATCAAATCAACTCTTTCTTTCAACTGTACCCTAGCCCTCAGACTAGGACATAATCTATTAACCATACTTAAATTCATGCTTTCAAAACAAACTTTTTCACTTATCTTTCTCTTGTCAAAGAACAAAGCATGCTTCTTTTAGAATCTTACCTCTTTTCTTCAGAATATCTTACTTTCTTGGCACAAATCTCCGCAATTCAAGTATAGTACTATGCACTTCAGTAGTAGACCTACGCACAAACCATTTATTTTTCCTTACTTCAATTCTCAGCAATCATAGTTTCAGGTCCCAAAAACGAAACCATTTGTTGGCACAAGGGCAGACCCAGGGTTCAACACTTAACAGTGCACCAACAAAACCCCATTTACCGACCCTTTTGGAAACACCTATGAAGTAGGCGAAGTATCACCCGAGGTAGAATAAGGGGGGTTACAGGGTGCAAGTGTTTATAACCAGGCTGGGACACAGATCTGTGATAAGAGAACTTCACAGAATATTTTGTTAACTTTTAGGAAGTGAACATGCATTAGTTTATAAACCTTATTAACATCACAGAGAATAATCAAAGACAACTAAGACAAGTAATAACAACTAATTATGCACCCTGCACACTTATCACTTAACACTGTAAGTTAGATCTAGCATTTATTTACCCTTTAACATAAGTACTTAAGCAACAAAATATATATTCATTACACACCATAAGCAAAGAACTAAGCAAATGCATAACAAAAAAGACACTGAACAAAGAAAACTATGAGACACTAGATATACGTGGTTGACCCCAGGGTGGTTCTACGTTCACAAACTGCTTCATCTCTTTTATCATTGACAAAAATATTACATCCAGTCACTCCTGTGCACTAAGCCACAGAGTCGATCTTCGCACAATACAAGAGATCTATGCACTAAGCCTTAGATCCTCTTTCTTTTCCCTTCCCAAAAATAGGTCAAATGCACAAAGCCAAAATGTCTTATCACTGCACTTAGCACCTTCTATAAAATCACAGTCGAGCACAAATCCTCGACCACATACATTCCTTTGCATAAAGCACTACTTTAACTACTACTTCTACAATACAATTCTCTTTATTTATACTTTACAAGATCTTACAATAAGGCCTAAAAATGGGAAAAACCCATGGGCGGACATCCCATAAACCAGTTACAAAAACATAGAGGACCCCTTACTAGGTCCACATAACCCTAAAAATAGGTGAGATCTATGATCTCAGCTCTTCCTGGGTGCTCCTACCTTGACCAACATGTCGAAGTCCAAAATTGGGCCAAGACTGACCAACGTTTCCCCAAAACTTGGTTGAGGGCCAAAACAACCACAAATACACACTCATTTTCATGCTTGGCGAACGACAAACCAGACATGTAATTTATGGAGATGGAGTCCCATGGCTTCTCGGGAATAGGAAGAGGGGTGTATAAGCCTTGCTTCTTTATGGCTGGCTTGGCAATGGCGCAGGCAGTGTAAGATATGATATAATTGTTGATGCCCTGTCGAAGTTTTTGCTAATAAAAATGTTTTTGAAGAACGACCACATTTTTCTCTACGCCAAAATGTCCTACCACCTGACTGTAGTGGGATTCCCAAATCATATTTTCACACTCACTTGTAGGAACATAGAGATGGCCTAGGTGGCATAAGAGTCTTTCTTGAATTTGAAAATTAGTGACAGTGGTGCTTGTACCCAAGAGTCAATATGTGGTGGAAAAGTACGGATCTTGCTGCTAAAGTTGGGGCCATTCTGATGTTTAATGTCCACAGGAATGGAGCACAGTTGTGATTACAACCACAGGAAGCCGACTAAGGTAGTCAGTGACACGATTGAAGATACATTTCTTATATTTGATGTTGATATGGAACTGTTGTAGGTAGGTGGATAACTTCTGATGGAGATCATTCTGTAATTTCCCCTATGTCTGTATGAACTACAAAGGCTTGTGATTAGTGTGTATGATTTTATTTCTCCCCAGAATGTAATTCTTCCATTGATGATAGACTTGTACAATGGAATACATTTCCTTGTCATAGGTGGGGTATTTCTAGACAATATCAGAGAGTGTCTCACTATGGTATGCCACTAGATTCCCATGTTGAGTGAGGACTGCACCAACAGCATAATCAGATGCATCAGTCTCAATATCGAATGGTTTTTGTATATTAGGCAAGGAGAGTACTAGAGTTGAACACAAATTATGTTTCATATCTTCGAATGCTTGTTGCTTCTCCTTCCCCCACACGAACTTGTCCCTGCCACTTCCCTTGTTCACCTAGCTAAGGGCCCATGCAATATGGGAGAACCCCAACATGAACCATCAATAAAAATTGGCTAGTCCCAAGAAGCTCTGAAGCTCAGTCAGTGTGATTGGGGCTATCCAGTCATGAATGACTTGGATATTAGTTGGATCAACATGTAACCCATCCTCATCAACAATTTATCCTAGGTATTGGACCCTGTCCATGCCAAAAGAGCATTTTTCCAAGTTGGCATAAAGCTTGTACTGCCAAAGATTGCTCAGAACCTGTTGATTGTGTTGCATGTGCTCCTCCCATGTTCTACTGAATATGAGGATTTCATCCAAATATACCACCACAAAAGAGTTGTTGAAGGTTCTTAAGACATCATACATCAACCTCATGAAATTGGCTGGCACATTTGTTAAGCCAAAGGGCATGGCTAGCCATTCGTAGAGACCTTCTTTAGACTTGAAGGTTGTCTTCCAGAAATCAGTTGGTTCGATGGGAACCTGGTGGCATACAGACTTTAGGTCAATATTGCAGAAGAACGTTTCCCCCTTGAATTGGTCAAGAAGGTCATCAATCTTGGGAATGGGTTAGTGGTTCATGACTATGATTTTGTTTAAGTCTTTGTAATCAATGCAGAGTCACCAATTCCTGTCCTTCTTCTGCGCCATTACAATCGAGCTTCCACAAGGGGAGGATCTAGGTATGATGTACCCCTTTTGAATAATCTCTTGGATATGAATCATGATTTCATCATTCTCCATCAGAAAGAACCTATATACTGGTCCATTAGGTAGAGGTGCGTTGGGGGTCAGATCAATGGGATTCTTGACTTAGAAGTGTGTCGGTACACCTGTAGGTGAGACAAAGATGTCTATGTATTCTTCCACAATCCCATCCACTTTCTTCTACTACAAAGAGAGCTGTTGTGTAGATTCCACAGATTTGGTGGTGAACTTCTTCTTAATATGAGCACAGATCACAAAGAAGACAAACTTCCTAGTCTGTGAGATGACCTTGTTGTATTACTTAGCAGGGATTAAATAAATAACAGTAGGTGGTGCCCCCTCTATGATCTTGTACAATTGTCTACCCAAAGTAATAATATCACTATGGGGTATAGACTCATACAAAACATGACACTTCCACAAATATGGTTGTCCTAAAATAACATCATAAAATTCAAGGGGAGAATTATCACATAGTACCTCATATTTGAAAGGTTTTATGTTGTAGGGAAGACGACATTGTTGGCTGACAAGAAGATCTCTTCCTTGACGAAGCTATCTGATGGTGTAGGGATATGGGTGTGATGTCATTGGAAGTTTCAACCACTTGATGACCTCTATTGAAATCAATTTCTTATGACTACCACTGTCGAAAATGAAATGAATCAGAGCCCCATTGACCCACATCTACAAGTGAAAGAGGTGTTCCCCTTCCTCTGGTTCTTCTGGTTTGCTTGGACAGACTTTGCTCGTAGCAATCATGGAATTGGGTTCAACATCAATAATTCGCTTCCCTCCTTCAGGATTTGACTCAGAATTAGAATCAGAATCTGACTCGGAATCCTTCAACTTGGCCACGAGGGACTTCTTGTAGAGACATTCATCGGTGTTGTGCCAACGAATTTTATGGTACTCACACCATTTTCCCATGTCCTTCTTCTTCTTCTCGTTTCCCTTATTGTGTTATGGCTTGGAAATATTTTTTTGAGGGAAACCATCTCAACTTGGTCCCTTCCTGTATGGTTTGGGGTTGCATTTTCCTTGCTTCAGCTGTGAGGAGTTTGCAGATCCAAAATCTCATCATTTCTGCTTAAATTTCTTCTCAATCTTGACAGTGTATCTATAATTCGGGCCTAATGAGGTGATTTCCAGGAACTCCATTTCTATTTGAATGTATCTATGCAAACAACTGTGATATTTGAGCACTAGATGACACTCATAATATTTGATACCCAATTTGGTGCGTAGGGTATGAAAAATGTTCGTGATGTCTGGTACTGTCTGGTCCCTTTCTTGACGTAGGGTGGTCCATCTAGTGTAATGGTCCTCATAGCTTCCAATAGGGTAGTATTGTTCTTTAATGGCATCCCGGAAGGAATCCCATGTAGGGGCCACCACAAAAATTGCAGATTACTCCATGGCCCTTTTCTTAGAGTAAGTATCCCACCAATCTTTAACATGGGAAACAAACTTGAGGAGTGAAAAAGTGATTTTTTCCATATCGAAAAAATTGTGGACAGAGAAATATCCTTCAAGCAGATTCAAACATTTATATACAACATCCACTTCTATCAGTCCTTCAAATAATGGACTATCAAAATTTACATGTACCTTGAAGGGGGTTTCATGGCCGTTTTATGAAGATGCTTTTCTCGTTGGAAACCATCGAAGGATCTGCATGGATTTGTCCATCATTTCATTCCTTTGTCACACGAGGGATTCCTCGAGGAACACTTTAATAAGATATCCTGCTCCATAATATTTCTTCTCGTCTCCCATGGGTTTTTTTTGGGCTCGACGCGACCGATATGGTAATGCCTCGACGGGTTCGAGTCCCAACTTCTTGTACCCATGCCTTGTCGGGGACATGCATGAAGAAAAACAAATGAAGAGAAGACCGCTTTGATACCACTTATCTAGATTTAGGATCAAAACGAAATGATTAATAGACTAAATACAATAAACACAAAGATAGGAAGAATAGCACAAATATCTAGTGAACAATATATTTTATTAAATAATGAATAGGCTAAAAATGTAAAACTGCAGAACTGAAACTTGCTCGAATGGTGGTAGTTATCTCTGAGAAGAGATGTGGCTGCTATGCACATTGATCTGAGAAAAATGGATTACAATGAGGCTCCAAAGGCCCTTTTCATATTACTCATGAATGCCAAAACCCTAGACATCCAAAAACCTAACCCTAGAAGGTGAAACACCAAAATTCATGTGGGCCCTATGGTTAAGTTGGTGTAATTCGGTAGCCCAACTTCCTAGGGTCATAAATTTTGCATATGACCTTTGTTTTAGGCACGTGATATCCTTTTGGAAAGGTATTTCAAAGAAATACACATTTCGTCGTCAGAATTTGACTTCGTCTACAATATCACTGTGGAGAGTAGAAAAAACAACATTTAGTGGCCCAAAACATCCCTAGAAGTACAACAAGATGTGTTGACATGAAAACATGCAATATAATCTAGTTGGATTAGGTGAGAGGCCACCCATATCCACCTAGAGAATGTGTGAGGCTTCATATAGCCCCAGAAGTGTAGAACTCACAATTATAAAGCAGTACAAAAAGACATGTTGAATAAAAAATGGACATGAGGAGTCAGTTGGAATAGGTGGGTGGCCACCAATATCCACCTGGATCAGTCGAGGTTCCGAATTTTTGTAAGGTTCAGTGAAGGAAACTTATATAATATTTGATACCATTTTTGTAAGTTGTTGAGTTGTAGGAGAGTCAAGTAATTATATCCATAGGTTAAATCACAAGCTGAGGATCATGGTGTGATCTAGTCAACATCATAGGGGTTGTGGACCCTGCTTTTTTATTGTATGAATAGAGTTGTAAGTGGATGTGGTGCCATATATTACAGAACTATAATAAAATAGCCTAAGATACATATCTTTTTGGATGTATCCTAAGAGGGGGTGAACCATGGTAACACCTGTGTTATATATTGTGATTTATTGCATGTTTACCTTCTATAAGTAGTTAGACTATGAATAAATGAATGGATAATTTTGTGATATTTTTGTATGTTAGATCTATTAGAATGCATTCATACACTTAATAGGTGAATGAATAGAAATAAGAATAAAAATAACAAGTATATCAATGCCTAAGAGGAGGAAATGCAATCTGTGTGTTGTGGGTGGTAAATTCCCCTACGGACTAGCACTAAGGGTTTAATAATGCATGCAAAAAATAACCTTCAAAAGTCTCCTACTTTTTACTATTATCTTGACATAGACCCCACATTCATGCATAAAACAAAAGGATAAAAGGACCTGGTAACTATACCTTGAACTCCTCACTCGGTTTTCATCCTTTTGCATTCGGTTGCTCCTTGACTGCAAGTCTCCTCCCAAAGCTAACCTGCATTCACAAGCAGACAAACAAAGAACTATGAACATGCATCTCATATATGAACTAGTGGGTTAGAGGTTACAAAAATATAAATCAAATTGAATATTGAACACCTCATATGGCGGGACGGGAAAAGTAATTCTTTCTATTAACCTCACAAAAGTCACTTACAATGGTGAGATCAGCTACAACTCCTTGAATTTGGTCCTGGGATCTTCGTCAACTGTGCACCAACTGCTTCCACATATGCTTCTCCTCTTCAATTCTCACACAATGGTTGCAAAAGGTTGGGGCAAGGGGAATGTCAAATAGGGTAGAATTTCTTTACTATTATTTTCCTCTTCCAAATGGGACCCCTACCCCTTCTTTTATAGGTTGAAAAGGGCTAGGGATTTGGTTGAATGACCGGATGTAGGAGGTCAAATGGTTTTAGGAAACCTACCTGGAAATTTGTATTCCATATAAAAATTTCTATTTTTCATTCTTTTGTAGGTATACGCGGCTTGTAGTGGGCCAGCTAGCGTATACATGCATGCAGTAGTGGAGAAAGGTGTGCATGCCTTCAAAAAGGGTCTTTTTAAGAAGTTGTTCAGTAGTGTCTTGGAAAAAAATGGAAAANTTGGGGGTCAGATCAATGGGATTCTTGACTTAGAAGTGTGTCGGTACACCTGTAGGTGAGACAAAGATGTCTATGTATTCTTCCACAATCCCATCCACTTTCTTCTACTACAAAGAGAGCTGTTGTGTAGATTCCACAGATTTGGTGGTGAACTTCTTCTTAATATGAGCACAGATCACAAAGAAGACAAACTTCCTAGTCTGTGAGATGACCTTGTTGTATTACTTAGCAGGGATTAAATAAATAACAGTAGGTGGTGCCCCCTCTATGATCTTGTACAATTGTCTACCCAAAGTAATAATATCACTATGGGGTATAGACTCATACAAAACATGACACTTCCACAAATATGGTTGTCCTAAAATAACATCATAAAATTCAAGGGGAGAATTATCACATAGTACCTCATATTTGAAAGGTTTTATGTTGTAGGGAAGACGACATTGTTGGCTGACAAGAAGATCTCTTCCTTGACGAAGCTATCTGATGGTGTAGGGATATGGGTGTGATGTCATTGGAAGTTTCAACCACTTGATGACCTCTATTGAAATCAATTTCTTATGACTACCACTGTCGAAAATGAAATGAATCAGAGCCCCATTGACCCACATCTACAAGTGAAAGAGGTGTTCCCCTTCCTCTGGTTCTTCTGGTTTGCTTGGACAGACTTTGCTCGTAGCAATCATGGAATTGGGTTCAACATCAATAATTCGCTTCCCTCCTTCAGGATTTGACTCAGAATTAGAATCAGAATCTGACTCGGAATCCTTCAACTTGGCCACGAGGGACTTCTTGTAGAGACATTCATCGGTGTTGTGCCAACGAATTTTATGGTACTCACACCATTTTCCCATGTCCTTCTTCTTCTTCTCGTTTCCCTTATTGTGTTATGGCTTGGAAATATTTTTTTGAGGGAAACCATCTCAACTTGGTCCCTTCCTGTATGGTTTGGGGTTGCATTTTCCTTGCTTCAGCTGTGAGGAGTTTGCAGATCCAAAATCTCATCATTTCTGCTTAAATTTCTTCTCAATCTTGACAGTGTATCTATAATTCGGGCCTAATGAGGTGATTTCCAGGAACTCCATTTCTATTTGAATGTATCTATGCAAACAACTGTGATATTTGAGCACTAGATGACACTCATAATATTTGATACCCAATTTGGTGCGTAGGGTATGAAAAATGTTCGTGATGTCTGGTACTGTCTGGTCCCTTTCTTGACGTAGGGTGGTCCATCTAGTGTAATGGTCCTCATAGCTTCCAATAGGGTAGTATTGTTCTTTAATGGCATCCCGGAAGGAATCCCATGTAGGGGCCACCACAAAAATTGCAGATTACTCCATGGCCCTTTTCTTAGAGTAAGTATCCCACCAATCTTTAACATGGGAAACAAACTTGAGGAGTGAAAAAGTGATTTTTTCCATATCGAAAAAATTGTGGACAGAGAAATATCCTTCAAGCAGATTCAAACATTTATATACAACATCCACTTCTATCAGTCCTTCAAATAATGGACTATCAAAATTTACATGTACCTTGAAGGGGGTTTCATGGCCGTTTTATGAAGATGCTTTTCTCGTTGGAAACCATCGAAGGATCTGCATGGATTTGTCCATCATTTCATTCCTTTGTCACACGAGGGATTCCTCGAGGAACACTTTAATAAGATATCCTGCTCCATAATATTTCTTCTCGTCTCCCATGGGTTTTTTTTGGGCTCGACGCGACCGATATGGTAATGCCTCGACGGGTTCGAGTCCCAACTTCTTGTACCCATGCCTTGTCGGGGACATGCATGAAGAAAAACAAATGAAGAGAAGACCGCTTTGATACCACTTATCTAGATTTAGGATCAAAACGAAATGATTAATAGACTAAATACAATAAACACAAAGATAGGAAGAATAGCACAAATATCTAGTGAACAATATATTTTATTAAATAATGAATAGGCTAAAAATGTAAAACTGCAGAACTGAAACTTGCTCGAATGGTGGTAGTTATCTCTGAGAAGAGATGTGGCTGCTATGCACATTGATCTGAGAAAAATGGATTACAATGAGGCTCCAAAGGCCCTTTTCATATTACTCATGAATGCCAAAACCCTAGACATCCAAAAACCTAACCCTAGAAGGTGAAACACCAAAATTCATGTGGGCCCTATGGTTAAGTTGGTGTAATTCGGTAGCCCAACTTCCTAGGGTCATAAATTTTGCATATGACCTTTGTTTTAGGCACGTGATATCCTTTTGGAAAGGTATTTCAAAGAAATACACATTTCGTCGTCAGAATTTGACTTCGTCTACAATATCACTGTGGAGAGTAGAAAAAACAACATTTAGTGGCCCAAAACATCCCTAGAAGTACAACAAGATGTGTTGACATGAAAACATGCAATATAATCTAGTTGGATTAGGTGAGAGGCCACCCATATCCACCTAGAGAATGTGTGAGGCTTCATATAGCCCCAGAAGTGTAGAACTCACAATTATAAAGCAGTACAAAAAGACATGTTGAATAAAAAATGGACATGAGGAGTCAGTTGGAATAGGTGGGTGGCCACCAATATCCACCTGGATCAGTCGAGGTTCCGAATTTTTGTAAGGTTCAGTGAAGGAAACTTATATAAGATTTGATACCATTTTTGTAAGTTGTTGAGTTGTAGGAGAGTCAAGTAATTATATCCATAGGTTAAATCACAAGTTGAGGATCATGGTGTGATCTAGTCAACATCATAGGGGTTGTGGACCCTGCTTTTTGATTGTATGAATAGATTTGTAAGTGGATGTGGTGCCATATATTACAGAACTATAATAAAATAGCCTAAGATACATATCTTTTTGGATGTATCCTAGGAGGGGGTGAACCATGGTAACACCTGTGTTATATATTGTGATTTATTGCATGTTTACCTTCTATAAGTAGTTAGACTATGAATGAATGAATGGATAATTTTGTGATATTTTTGTATGTTAGATCTGTTAGAATGCATTCATACACTTAATAGGTGAATGAATAGAAATAAGAATAAAAATAACAAGTATATCAATGCCTAAGAGGAGGAAATGCAATCCGTGTGTTGTGGGTGGTAAATTCCCCTACGGACTAGCACTAAGGGTTTAATAATGCATGCAAAAAATAACCTTCAAAAGTCTCCTAATTTTTACTATTATCTTGACATAGACCCCACATTCATGCATAAAACAAAAGGATAAAAGGACCTAGTAACTATACCTTGAACTCCTCACTCGGTTTTCATCCTTTTGCATTCAGTTGCTCCTTGACTGCAAGTCTCCTCCCAAAGCTAACCTGCATTCACAAGTAGACAAACAAAGAACTATGAACATGCATCTTATATATGAACTAGTGGGTTAGAGGTTACAAAAATATAAACCAAATTGAATATTGAACACCTCATATGGCGGGACGGGAAAAATAATTCTTTCTATTAACCTCACAAAAGTCACTTACAATGGTGAGATCAGCTACAACTCCTTGAATCTTGTCCTGGGATCTTCATCAACTGTGCACCAACTGCTTCCACATATGCTTTTCCTCTTCAATTCTCACACAATGGTTGCAAAAGGTTGGGGCAAGGGGAATGTCAAATAAGGTAGAATTTCTTTACTATTATTTTCCTCTTCCAAATGGGACCCCTACCCCTTCTTTTATATGTTGAAAAGGGCTAGGGATTTGGTTGAATGACCGGATGTAGGAGGTCAAATGGTTTTAGAAAACCTACCTGGAAATTTGTATTCCATATACAACTTTCTATTTTTCATTCTTTTGTAGGTATACGCGGCTTGTAGTGGGCCAGCTAGCGTATACACGCATGCAGTAGTGGAGCAAGGTGTGCATGCTTTCAAAAAAGGTCTTTTTAAGAAGCTATTCAATAATGTCTTGGAAAAAAATGGAAAATGAGATGGCCTATTCCTAGGTAAGCATGTCTGGTGAAAATTAGGGTTATAAAAGATGCCCCCTAATGTGTGAATTCAGAAGAGCATCTGATGGCTAAAATACATTATCAATATTCACCAACATAT
>JZKD02S1595566.1:90858-104842 GCA_000966675.3 Picea glauca
GTGTAAACTGCATGCATTGCCAAAGGATTGATAGGAAAATATTTATCTCCATTCATAGTCAGAGTGAATTCACCTACTTCAATTCATCTTAACTCTGGGAGAAAGTAAGATCTATGATGAAGATCATCATAGGGTCTGTCTGGACTAGTCATTTCCTCAATAATCACCTCGCCTGAGGGAAAGACTAAGTCTAAAGAATCTGTATCAGCAAGGGAACCTTGAGACCAAATAGGCTTGAGCACTGGATCTAACTCTTGTGCGAGAGTCAGTTTGAGGTCGGCGGAAGCTTGCTGAATAATCAAGTATGCAACTTCTTTCGTAGACACAGGCATGACCATGCCATGGTGCTCTATCCCTTCCATCATGACTTATGGAGAAGGAAGAGTTCACGGATCATTAACGTATATCGTGAGAAATGATGAGAGTTAAAAAATTTCGGCCTAAGGTTGGTCGGGGACAACCGACATGAAATGGACATTGTCGGTCAGAGGTGGGTAATCGAAAGTACCCATCAAAGGTGGGCACAAAATGACCCCTATGTTGACGATGTTGGGTTGAGGGTTATCAATCATTGGGACTCCTGTTGAAGGGTCAGGATGAGAGAAATATAATTGATCAATGGTCATGATCTGACCCTCGTGTGGGAATAGCAAGACCCAAAAAACTGTTGCGACCACTGCTTGCATAGCATAGGTCCAACTCCTTCCTAACAAGAGATTATAGTCGAGAGACACCTCGACCACTTCGACTTCGATGCACACAGTTTTCCCCCCTAACTACACAAGGAAGGAGGGGATGATCCCATGTGGCCAGAAATAACAACCGTTGAAAGTCTTAAGAAGAGTAGGTGACAGAGACAAAATGGGTTGGCCAATAGCCTTCCAACATGCCAAAGACATCACGCATGTTGAGGCACCTTCATCAACCACTGTGCAGAAAATATTCTAAGTAAATTTTTTTGTGGTGTAAGACACTACTATCTGAAATGCTACGTGGTAAGGAAGATGAGGTTTTAAGTCGGTCGTATTAGGCATGATCGTTCCTAGATTACAAGTCTCAGCAGATCCTAGGGAAGCTAACCGATCTTTTCTCTGGGAAGGGAAACTCTGGAGGACTTCCAAAGAAGACATTGCACAAGGGATTTGTGACAAATCTTCCACCACAGAGTAGTTTTAGGCAGCCCTTGCGTTCAGATTATGAGAAGCTTTCTTGAATGCACCTTTTGGGATGTGTGTCTTTGTTTCGCCCAACGTCTTATCAATCTGGAGAGGAAGAGGTGGGTTTTTGGCTTCTTTTCTCTTCTCAGAGGTGCTTGACATTCCATAATCATGTGCTCTAGTTGATATATAGGCATCACCTTTCATCATATACACATTTGTAGACGAAGGATTACACGAAGATAGGGGAGGTCCCTGACTTCCCCCCTATGCACTCGAAGAGGCTTGGGTTAGATTTTTCCCATGTGGAAATGGGTTCGTTAACACAACAGGTTTTTGTTATGCCAATAAATTCTGGGCCTTTGCAAGATGAGGGAACTGATGTGTCGAGTGTTCCTCCTTGCAAAGATTACAAGGATACTTCAACTTTTTCTTTTCAATGTCGCCCCCACTAGCATTATCAGTGGGTTTCTTATCCCCCTTAACCTTATTTCGTTGTTTCTTTTTTCTATCAGGTTTTTGGGTGGCCTTCCATTTTTTCATTTGCACACTGTGTACATCCAAATTTTGGGTAGGGGGAATAGCTGAACTGGTGGTCTGGCTAGCCGTTGTTTGTTGTATCGACAATTGTTACAATTGATTTGACAATGGATTAGTGGGATTTGTTTGTGTTGAACCAATAATTCCATCAGCATGTGGTCCATACCTCTGTCTGGTCTTGTCAAGTATTGACCTTGGTGCATCTGGCAAGATTTCGTAAATTAAACCAGACTGAGAGTAAGTCATCTCTAGATGTTGAGCTCTCATTATCGCATCTTCCTCGGAAAACACCCCAGGCGTTGTGATGTCTTTAGACAACTGGGGTACCAAAGACTTAAGGAACCACTCTAGCAGAAATGTTGGTGGGACTAACACTTTTATCAAAATCTTCTGACATCTCCATTCTTGAATGTGATCCTAGATATGGTCCACTTTTGTCTATTCAAAGTTGGCCAACAATTCAGTGTCGACGTCGTATCTCACTGGTAATTGGAAATGGTTTAAGAAATCCATTGCCAATTCGTCGAAGGAAGAGTATCATAAGTGGTCGAGCTCGATGTACCATTTCACAACACTCCCTATGAGAGTGCGTTGAAACAATCACAACTGGATGAAGTCGCCTCTCAAAGAGTTGGAGGATCTCCATAAGTGGAAGGCAGTCACGTGATCGCCAGGATATTCATTAGGCTTGGCTTTGAAATTTGGAATGTTCGAAGGCAACTTGGTCGACATAGGAGGCCAACTTAGATCATGATAGATGGGGTCATTTAATAACCTTGTCAAGTCTGGCAAGTGCAGGGTTGCCAGAAACAATAGTTTGGGTTGTGGATTGTAAATAGGGAAAAAGGAGCCTGGAGTTTGGTTGGCACCAGGCTGCCAAGAAAAGTTAGGTTGTTGGCCAGGGCTCTGGTAATAAACATGGTCGTGACTAGCATATGGATTTTCCGCTTGTTGAGACATCATCGGCTAATTCTCAAAACATGACGTAAAGGGTTGGGCTTGCATCGCATTCTAAGGATTTTGGGAAGGGTTTCCCCCTGCCGATTCAATGGGCATAGGTTCTAAGACTTGTCCGGGGTTCCATTGGGTATGGAAGGGGTTACCCCTGATCAACATCCCTGACAAGGTAACTGGTCCCTGTCATGGATTCCAAGGTCCTTGTGAGGAAGGAATTCCTAAGTTTTCCCCCTGTGGAGGAATAATACCTTGTACAGGATGGGGTTGTCCATAACCGAAGTTTCCCTTGGCCGAAACGGCAGCTGACGAGAAAGCGTTGTGACCAAATTCATCAAATAAAGAGAAAGGTGTTGAACCAACCAGCATGTTATAATAAGGGAGTTCTTGACTACCTACTCCAAACAAGTTTACGTTTGGCCCGACGGAGTGTTGATGAACACCGCCAAGCAAGGGGGACAAAGGGGGTATATGACACCCGCCATAAGGGAAAGTGATAAATGGGGTTGAAGTGCCCCCCATAGATCCTTGCAGAGGTGCGTTGGAACTCCCTGCCCCTAGACCTAAAGTATGTAGAGTGGAGGATGAAAGTACAGTACTCATACCAAATCCAGGCATCTCGTATGGGAACAGAGGACCTATCACACTCTGGGTAAATAGAGTAGTGATCATTTCCATAGATAGAATCAAACCACTACCCAAGGTAGAAGCAGTCAATACCATAGTGGCCCAGACCATCGACAGTTGGTTAGGAGGTGGAACACCCCCTGTAGTGACAGTCGTGGAGGGAATAGGAGTATTCTGTAGTAGTAGCGTTTGGTTCCATTGTTGCTTGAGACATTCTGATTGGTTCCTCTAGAATCAAACGTTCTCCTCTTGAATATGGGTTGGGGAAAATTTCTTGTAACCTGATTGTCTTAAAAGACCCTTGATGGTCTAGATTTTTCCTTAGTAGTGGCGGGGGGGCTTGAGGTCAACTGGCAGCAAGCCCAAAAGCCTTCGTGACTGGAGGAACTCCTGATCCTCCACTGTGTGAGAATATCAAAGAAACACTAGGGCTATCTATAAACATTTTAAAACAAGCACGCACTAGAAAAAGTACCTATTAGATAAAACAAGCAATCACTAGCTAGTTGGAAGAACAATTACAACAACCAACACTAGAGCAACTTACTGGTGCAAGTGAAACTCGAATATGGAAGCAACCTCTGGGTATACTCTGCAAAGTGTGGCCCGATGTCTATCCTAGGTACCATAGTATACCCCCGCAGTCACTTGTGTAAGTCACTAGAATGATAGGCAACTAAGCTGCCAATGCGCAAACAATCACGAGGTGGGTATAGTCGACAGTCAGGTGGACCATAATGAGCAGGGTATCAAGCCTGAAACCTATCAAGGGTATTGAAAGAAAGTGTTCCAGAAGACGACTGAGGACCCTGAACGGATTCGAGACCCACAAAGCTTCGTGGAAAATGCGATCAATGGAATCCCAAGATAATCCCTTTATGCGTGTTCCCCACTATGCTTGGTCCGACTTTGTAGGGGTTATCTCCGCTACCTTTCTGCGCGTGACCTCATATTTATCCCTTGTGTTAGAGGGGGGTCTCGGATAACTTTCACGATACTATACTTTTAATACTCTGTATCACAGACTCTTATGTTTTTTTTTGCAGCCTTGAAGAGTTTCCTCTCCAATCCTAAGTCAAGCCTCTAGCCTAGTCTAGTTGATGGTCCCTACAAACATAATGTCTAGTTGATTTTAATTAATCGTTAATTTTAGTGGTTGTCTTAAGTCAAAGGGAACGAAAGTGAAACCAATGATGTTTTTCAGAGACAAAAGAGAAGAGCATATAATGAATCTGGAAAGGAATTACTTCTTCACAAATTCAAATTTTCATATTCAAAATATTTAACCAACTTTTCAAACTCTTTTTTGTTCTAAGATCCTTTAGCAGAAAATGAAAAACAAGCTTTCACTCGACTACGAGCTACTTATTGTCCTAAGTCAATCAGCCAAGAAGTTATGAAAGCAATATTTTTACTGATGATTAATGAAAACAACCAACTACTTAACCAAACCAAGAAATAATTTTATTTATTTTTTATTATTGTTTAATGCTTAAAAAGGAAAAAAAAGGAAAAATGATGACAAGTAAAGGCCAAGAAACGACTTCTAGCCTAAGCACAGATCAAAAAGCGTTACTAAAAATAACACAGAAGTTTATTGAAGAAGAATCTCAAACTTGTCTAAAAACCTTATTATAGAAAAACAGAGGAAAAATTTTAATGAAAAAGAAAGCTATGTTATAATCAAACCTAAGCTACAAACTTCTATGACAAACACCCAGACTAGTTCAAGAAAATCCCTGAGAGGTGTGACCCCTGGCAGGGAAGAGGATGACTTCCTCTTCTAAAAAAAAAATTTCTCAACAGGTATGCTACTGACAGTTCAACAACCAACGTATGTACACGGGATGTGAAAGGTTAGGGCACATGTGCACACGTGTAGGCCCACTACAGGACGCGTGCACCTCTACAACTCCTCAAAAATTAAAAAACAAGAAATTAGGAACGACAGGGAGTACTGGTATTTAGAACCATAATCCCTTGAAGACACATAAACTTACTTTAATAGAAAAGGATGCAAGGAAACTTCATTAAAAACAAGCTAATATGAGGTTATATTTAGGCTACAAACTGCAACAACAGAGACCATAACTAGATCCAGAAAACCCCTGAGAAGGATCACTTCTGACAGGGAAGAGGATGATTGCCTCTCTAAAAAAAAACAAATTGAACTCAGGCACACAACTAACACTTCATCAGCCAACGTATGCATGTGGGTTGTATAAAGGTAGGGCATGTGTATACGTGTGAAAGCCTTGTACATGCCGTGTATACCTCTGTGACTTCCCGAGAAAGAATAAAAACAATCGAGTAATGAAAGTAGGGAGTACTGGTATGGAAGACCATAATCCCTAGTAGCTCAGACTCTTGCAGAAACTCATAAAAAAGGTAATAAAACCAATTTAAAACAACCAAAAAGTATCCCCCAAAACACTAGAGATTTCCCCAGTATGGTCACCAATTCTGTTGTGGGTGGGAAATCCCCCTACGAACTAGCACTAAGGGTTTAATAATGCATGTAGAAAATAACCTTTGAAAGTCTCCTACTTTTTACTATTATCTTGACATAGACCCCACATCAATGCATAAAACACAAGGATAAAAGGATCTGGTAACTCTACCTTGAAATCCTCACTTGGTGTTGATCAATTTGCATTCGGTTTCTCCTTGACTGAAAGTCTCCTACCAAAACCAACCTTCCTCCCAAAACCAACCTTCATTCACAAACAAACAAACAAAGAATTACAAGCATGCATCTTATATATGAACTAGTGGGTTAGAGGTTCCAAAAATATAAACCAAATTGAATATTGAACACCTCATATGGCGGGACAAGAAAATTAATTTTTCCTATTAACCTCACAAAAGTCACTTACAATGGTGATATCATCTACTGCTTCTCCTCTTCAATTCTCACACAATGGTTGCAAAAGGTTGGGGAAAGGAGAATGTCAAATCGGGTATAGTTTCTTTACTATTATTTTCCTCTTCCAAATGGGACCCCTGCCCCTTCTTTTATAGGTTGAAAAGGGCTAGGGATTTGGTTGAATGACCAGATGTAAGTGGTCAAATGGTTTTAGGAAACCTACCCAGAAATTTGTATTTCATCTGCAAATTTCTATTTTTCATGCTTTTGTAGGTATACGCGGGTTGTAGTGGGTCAACTAGCGTATACACGTGTGCAATAGTGAAGTAGGGTGTGTCTGCCTTCAAAAAGGGTGTTTTTAAAAAGCTGTCCAGTAGTGGCTTGGAAAAAAATGAAAAATGAGATGGCCTGCTGCTAGGTAAGCATGTCTGGTGCAAATTAGGGTTATAACACTGTGATCCCCACTCTTTCCTAGACTGCAAGCATATGAGCCTTGCAGTCATCAATAGAAATATCTCAGGTGAGACTGTATAATACGTTATTTGTGTTGTGTTTCCTTTTTTTTTACCAAGAGGGCCGATAGTTTTAGAGGTATTTGTTGGAATTTGTTCAGATATGAACCTGGGTCAACCCAAGAAGTGGTTAGAGAAATATTAACAACCAACAAATGGTTATTTCGCCAGCTGGATCTACATGGGATTGAGTGAGTCAGATCTGTGAAAGAATCACAAAGATAATGAAGGTATAAAAAGGAATGTTTAGACCATGGAATCCAATGGAGGAGAAGATTGAAAGTTGGTTGAAAGCCAAGGATCTTGCATTTTTGCAGAAGGATAAAAAACCCCTAAATTAACACTGGGAAAATATCTCGACAAGTATGTGTTTAGAGATTTGCATGAGGTATTTTTCTATGATTTCATGCATGTGTTGTAGGAGTGGATATTAAGGTTGAAATATAACCACCCTACAAATCAAATCATACATCTCGAGTTGAATACTGTGGATATATTGCAGTTACAATGAGTTAACAACAAATTCACGTGTGTAGTAGATTTCTAGCCAGATAGTATTGTTGGAGGGTTTATCACAAAATTTGCAGTAGATACCACGAAGTCTTACAGTGTATAAAAGAAATATTTTCTGAAGGGGCCCTGAGGTAGTTATATCATATCATTGTATACTTCCATAAAGATCTCACTGTATAACAAAGGCATGATGACTATGGAAGAAAAAAACTAAAATTCCCTATGTGTATGGGGGAAGGGGGGAAGCACTAACAAGAGATGGAGAAATGGATGAAGAGATGGATAAGGGAAAGATGTGCAGTGGATTACCCTACCAATATAAGATGAATAATAAGAAGAGAGTCATAGCAGATAGAGAGGGATTGGCAAGTGATGAAGAAGAGGTAGAGGATCTCCGAGTTTTGGAGAATTTTGAGGAAATCCTACACAAAACATATGAATGGAAGAACATATGTCCAAGGGAAGGAACAGAAAGAACTCCTATCCATTTTAGTGTCAGTGTGGAACCCATAACCCCATGTGTGACTAATACACCAGAAATAACACCACCATTTAGACAACCGAATTTTAGTGGAAGAAAGATAATAGGAAGTGCACTTAATCAAGGAGAAGTGACTACAGGAATTAGTCCAGGAAGTAGTAGTCAAGTATATACATCATGTAGAGTTCGTATTTCATCCCCAGTCAAAATGGTAGGACATGATCCCACCATCACGTTACTCGAATTCAAGGGAGAGGCATAAGAGGATCCTGAAAAGAACTTGTTTATTTGTGAGAATATTTGGGAAGTGAAGCCAATAAAAGAAGAGGATAAAAAACTTGCGTAGTTAACTATCATGCTAAGAGACCATGCACTATATTGGTATATGAGATTAGCTATAAATATTCCATGAGGAACAACAAGGACGATTGCATATGTCAAGAAGCTATTGATAAATGAATTTCAGAAGCCTAGCTCAGAGGATCAGTATATGAATGAGATGATTGAAATCAGGAAGAAACCAGGAGATTCTATTTGGGAGATTGATCAAAGGTTTAAACTTATTAAAGGTAATATGTTTTATGTAATGACTAATATGTAGCATATACATCTCTTTGTGAACTCATTATTACCACATATGAGATACCCTTTGAAGAATCAGAAGTTTCAAACTCATGTAGAGGCTCTGCATGCAGCCTTACAACTGGAAGAGAACCAATATAAGAAGACAGATCCAACAATAGAGGAGATGAAGGAGGATTTGAATAAACTCACATTTCAACTAAACTAGAATAGGGGAAAATGCAAAAGAGAAGTTGATTGGTGTACCACATGCAAGACGAAAGGAAACCACAAGAATGAGTTCCCAACTTTCATGTAGTACATGGAAACAGGGCTACCAAACCCTTTGCCAATAGCAAGACCATGGTGTGAGATCTATAAAACACATGGACATGATCCATATCATTGTCCAATCTTGCAGAAATATCAGACAATTACCAAGAGTTCATATTGCAAGTTTTGCAAATCAATGGGTTATGGTGACAAATATTGTAGGACAATGGGCTTGATGCAAGAGAGAACGTCGGACACCTATAGGGTGCAAGAAAAAAAGATGACAAGGAAATTTTCACCTCAGATTAACCAGGTACCACCTCCATACAACATTGTGTAGTATCTGTATAACATTTCACAGTCGCAATACAATAATGCGCAACCTCTGTATAATCCCATGTAGTATAATCAGGTGCCTTAGTACAATGCACTATGAGGAGATCAAGGTGGATACAGAGTTGAAGGACGAGGTAGAGGATGATTTGGAAGAGGCATAGGTCCAGTACTGTGCCATAACCACCAACAACTAAGAAATTATGCAAGGTAATGTCCACTTCCACCTGCGACATGTATGTATTTTCATGCAACAGACCATGATAGAGAGGAATGCCCAACACGTTTGGGGAAAATTCAAGAAAAATAGAATCAGAAAAATAAGAATGTTTAGTGGATTTATGTAGAGGTGAGGGATGATGGAAGAAATATCAACATATTTACACGAGGAGGTGCCAAGACATGAAATGATGTAGTAAGATAGGAGTCAACACAACACCAATGGTGAAGAGGAATATTGAACCATATAAATAGTTCGATGCAAGGAAAGAAAAATAAATATTCAAGGAGGAAAGATAGGAGTTCCTCAACCAAGATGTTGCATCTACATCAACTGCGCAACATACTCAGAATGTACCAATGGACAATATTCCCTTATCAATGGACCACACCAGTAAAACAAAACCTGGAGAGAAAGTATGTACCATAAAGACCTTTTTCCAATCATGTGCTAAAATACTGAATGATCCATCATATGTTAAAGTTTTTCAAAATATGTTAGAAATATGTAATGCAGATATAGAGGGGAATTTAGAACATAAAATAGTCAATCATCTCCATACAAGAAGCAAGACAAGTAGGGAATTCAGACTGAATGCTAACATTAGAGATTTCAATATGGGGGAAATCATACTAGATTTAGGCTCTGAGATAAACATTTTACCCAAGAAGACATGGTAGTGTATGGGTGTAACACCCTGTTTCCTCCAGTCTATAAAAATAACTATACTGGCCAAGTATTGTGGCAAACTCATAAATGTGAATGTGTGAGGTGAATGGACCTTGTGAAAAAGGTCGATGAATGTAAATAATATTATGAATATATATATATATAAATAAGGAATGCTGATGGGGGGGGGGGTGTGCTGAAAAAGAGACCATGATAGCTGAAGAAAGGTGGTGGAAGGCACCTGGAATGGTGGTGTTAACTTCCACCAAAACCAATACCGTATTTGGACTTCACTAGCCCAGAGAACCAAGAGCGGCTCGCTAGCCCCAAATTAAATGACTCACCAGGTTGGTAGGTAAATGGCTCCTCATGAGTAATGAGGGATGGGGGTGAACTGCCCATCCATAAAGTCCTCAGACCTGACCACCACGAGGAATATTGTGCCACACGCAACCTCACTGAAAAGAGAAAAGGAAGGAAGAGTGTGCGATCAGAAGGGAAGATGCGAGGGAAGGAAAAAAAGAAAGAGGAAAAGAACTCTGGAAAATATAGAGTGAGTGATAGCGGAGAAGAAGGAGAGTAAGCTTCATTCTTGGTCACTGGTGAATAGATACTCAGTCTCGTAGCATTGTGGTCTCATCTCGAGGGTGGCTAGTGGCAAATCCATTTGGAGTCATTGAGCCTACGGTTGGGTGGAAACGAGCACCCCTCTCAGCAGTTGCATCACCTATGGTGTTTTTCGGATAAGTGTTATATCTTGTATCTTGAAATTTATATGCTAACATGTATGCTCATAGTCTATGCAATTTATGAATGGTTTGAGTATAAGACTATATGTGTCGTGTTTTGATCAAAAATCGTGGTTGCATGATTTTATTGGAAGGACCACGTATGGCTTATGTTTATAGATAGATTTATATATACATATATTGAACTAATTCAGACTTCAAGTCTTCTTTCGGGAAATATATGCCCTTATTCGTCTCCAAGAATACCCAGAATAGATCTCTCCACAAAGATACCCTCTCTGGAAAGCTTACCAAGAACCTGAAAGAGGATTTGGTGGCACAAGTCTTAGACATCCTGTGCGAGGAAGAATGGTCCTCGTAGATCCCAACATTTTGGCATTTCGGTACCCAGAGTACCCAAGGGCGAGTCCCCTTACACTCGCAAGTCCTGAAACCCCGACTTGCGAAATCTTGAATTATTAGCGTGGGGGTAAATTAAGATTTTTGGTACTTTCGACACCCAGAGTATCTAGGTGCGAGTTTTCTTGTACTCACGAGTCCCGAAACCCCAATTTACGAAATCCTGAAATGAAAGCATGTGGTTAAGTATCGATCGACGGATGAGATCCTATCGGAAGATCTAAGGTCAGTCACGATTGTTAGATTGGAGGAAGAAATGAGGGCATTAATGCCTCAACCCCTTTCCCTTTTATCTTCGTAAGTAGCGAAGAAATCGGGACCGTAGATCCCCAAGGTCCGTGGTAATATCTGGACCATCCTTTTATAAGGGCACGTGGTGGTCGGTAAGAGTTTCGGCGTTTCGGCACTCGGGGAATCAAAGGGAAAGAACCCTGGTCATCGCGAGTCATGAAATCCCGACAACTGAAACCCTGAAATAGTTTAAAGTGCGGATAGGCATCGCACAATGAATGAGATTCTGTAGGAAGATCTGCGGTCAATCACGACCGTTAGATTGGAGGAAGAAACAAGGGTGTTAAATTCCTTAACCTCTTTCTTTTATCTTCGTGAGTAGCGGAGGAATCAGGAATGTAGGTCCCAAGATCCATGGAAGTTACCTGGACTGTCCATTTGTAGAGGACATGTGGCTATCGTTCGACGTTTCGGCACCCAAGAGACCAAAGGGCAAGAACCCTTGTCTTCACAAGCCACAAAATCTTGGTAAACGAAACCCTGAATCGGTTTAAGTGTGAATAAGTTTGAGAAAGCCAGGATTTGATAGTGATCATTGATCATCCTGAAAAGATCATAATGGTTGATTGGGGGTAAAGGTCGCAATTGTCCATTGGAGGTACACGTGGCTTCCGGTCGACATTTCGACGTTTCGGCCCCCGAGAAACCAAAGGGAAAGAACCCTTGTCTTCGCAAGTCACGAAATCCCAGTACCCGAAACCCCGATGCGCTCTGTGGTAGAAAGGAGGAGTCCTGAAAGGATCTATATTGTCCATCGAAGGAGGTGAATGCTGAGCATTCAGAGTTCAGGGAAAGCTCTAAAATCCCATGGACCATTGGATCCAAATCCTCGAGGATCGTGGATCTCCTACATGAATCCCCATATCGAGATTTGGAGATTGGAGTGAAAATATTTTTGGAGTCATTGCATCATGAAATCTCAGTTCATGAAACTTTGAAAAGATCTAAACCATTGGATCCAAGACATCGAGAGTCGTTGGATCTCATACAAGAAATCGAGTATCGGGTTTCGGGGTTTGAAGAGTCGAAATACTTGACTCTCTTGCATTTCGAACTCTCAATTTTTTAAATCCATTTATGGCCAGGACCATCGGATCAGGGGAGGATTATAGCCATTGATCTCCCTTTGGAGGGGAACTTCGAAGATTACAGAGTTTCGAGGATTCAAAAGGGAGAGGAAGAGACATCGCATCACGATTCCCCAAATCGCGAAAAGCCGGTAAGTGCTTTGTTGATTTAGCATGTGGTCATGGAACAGGGTCACATGGACAGGACCCAAGTGGGGAGCTTGTCACTTGCTAGCCCTTTCGGGGTTCGAAATTTCAACATTTCGGGGATTGCAGAGTCGAAAGACTCGACTCGCTTATATCGCTAAGTCGCGAAATGCGAAAAGGTGCCTAGTTGTTTGGCCAGTGGTCATAACCGATGATCACATGGAGGTGGAAAAGGGAAGAGATAGCCTATGCTAAGCCCCCATAGGACTTCGGGGATTCTGTCCCTTTAGAAAAGGCAAAAAATTTATTATGTCGTAGTGGGTGTGTTACAAATTGGTATCAGAGCATAGTTACAACACTTGGCCTACTTGGGCTCATGAACGAGTTGCGCAGAACCTCCATTCAAAACACTCCTAAAAGGAGTAACCCCCTGTCTTAACCTTCCTAATCAAAAGACAAAGTTAAGAATGAAAACTCCTATTGTGTGTGTACATGAGAAAGAAAAGAAAAAATGAATTTATGTGCAGGTTATGAATGTATCGAAAATATTGACTAACAACCAGCGTTTGTCTTTTGCACCCAAGCGAGCGATCAACCATGGGAAACTACAGATGCATAGAATGGTGACTCACCAAGAGGTGGGAGAGGGATCCCACAACTGAGACGAAGAGTATGACGAAAGGAGGGAAATAGGGACCCCTCCAGATCTTGTTGAAACTGTGAGGAGCCTCATGGTCGAATTACAAAGTTGTAAGATTGACAATGAAAGAATGATGAAAGAAAAAGAAAAACAAACAAAAATTAACGTAGTTTTACTACAGAGCTTATCTGACCTACAAAGAAAAATGCAGCATGAACCTGAGACATAGAAACATGGTCATATCAGTGGCCACACTGAGAGGATCACCTCGAAAAAGGTCCACCCCAGAGGTAAAGGACAAGCGGCAGACGATTCCTCTGAGAAGGAAGCGAGCGATTCGGAGGGCTCTTCTAGCAGCAGAACTAGTTCCTATTCTTGAAGGAAATAGAAGAAGCAAAATCCTTCCAAAGGTAGTAAATTTGAAGAATTCAGAAAATCCAAACCACCCTCCTTCAACGGTGAAATAAAGAAGGGAGAGGAAGGAGAGGCCTGGCTGCTTGGACTAAAGAAATATTTCAAAGTCCATGACTTTTCAGAAAATTTGAAGGCCTGAGTGGCCACCTTCAACTTGAAAGGAAAGGTTTAAATTTGGTGGGAATACCTTAAGAATGTGAAAGGGGTTCACGAAGAGGACCTGTCCTGAAAGAAATTTGAGAAATACTTCCGAAAGAAGTATTTTTCGGAAAAATATTTCGACGAGAAGACCAAAGAGTTTTATGAACTCAAATTGGGACAACTCACTATCGAATAATATGTCAACAAATTCCTCAATTTGTTGAGGTATGTACCTTATATAAAAGAGGAAAAGGAAAAGGTGCAACGCTTCATTAGTGGACTACCTAAGGACTATCAGAATAGAATTGAATTTGATGAGCCAAAGACTCTAGAAGGCACTATTCGAAAGGCAACCTATTGTCATGAACAGTTTGGGCATCAAGAAGAACCTTGCAAAGGATGGAAACAGAAGAATAGTTCAAGATTTTAG
>JZKD02S1595566.1:104852-150198 GCA_000966675.3 Picea glauca
GATAGCTGAAGAAAGGTGGTGGAAGGCACCTGGAATGGTGGCGTTAACTTCCACCGAAACCAATACCGTATTTGGACTTTATTGGCCCTGAGAACCAAGAGCAGCTCGCTGGCCCCAAATTAAATGATTCGCCAGGTTGGTAGGTAAATGGGTCCTCATGAGTAATGAGGGATGGGGGTGAACTACCCATCCATAGAGTCCTCAGACCTGACCACCGTGAGTAATATCGTGCCACACACAACCTCGCTGAAAAGATAAAAGGTAGGAAGAGTGTGCGATTAGAAGGGCAGACACGAGGGAAGGAAAAAAAGAAAGAGCAAAAGAACTCTGGAAAATATAGAGTGAGTAATAGTGGAGAAGAAGGAGAGTAACCTTCATTCTTGGTCACTGGCAAACAAAGACTCAGTCTCGCAGCATCATGGTCTCAGCTCGGGGGTGGCTAGTGGTAAATCCATTTGGAGTGGCTGAGCCTATGGTTGGGTGGAAATGAGCACCCCTCTCAGCAGTTGCATCACCTCTGGTGTTTCTCTGATAAGTGTTATATCTTGTATCTTGAAATTTATATGTTGACATGTATGCTCATAGTCTGTGCAATTTATGAATGGTTTGAGTATAAGACTGTCTGTGTCGTGTTTTGATCAGAAATCGTGGTTGCATTATTTTATTGGAAGGACCACATATGTCTTATGTTTATAGATAGATTTATATATACGTATATTGAACTAATTCAGACTTCAAGTCTGCTTTCGGGAAATCTATGCCCTTATTCGTCTCCAGGAATACCCAGACTAGATCTCTCCATAGAGATACCCTCTCTGGAAAGCTTACCAAGAACCTAAAAGAGGATTTGGTGGCACAAGTCTTAGCCATCCTGTGTGAGGAAGAATGGTCCTCATAGATCCCAACATTTTAGCATTTCGATACCCAGAGTACCCAAGGGCGAGTCCCATTGCACTCGCAAGTCCCGAAACCTCAACTTGTGAAATCTTGAATTATTAGCGTGGGGGAAAATTAAGATTTTTTGGAGTTTCGACACCCAGAGTATCTAGGTGCGATTTTTCTTGTACTCGGGAGTCCTGAAACCCCGATTTATGAAATCTTGAAATGGCAGTGTGTGGTTAAGTATCGATCGATGGATGAGATCCTGTTGGAAGATCTGAGGTCAGTCACGATCGTTAGATTGGAGGAAGAAATGAGGGTGTTAATGCCTCAACCCCTTTCCTTTTTATCTTCGTAAGTAGCGAAGAAATTGGGACCATAGATCCCAAGGTCCGTGGGAGTATCTAGACTGTCCTTTTATAAGGGCATGTGGTGATCAGTAAGCGTTTTAGCATTTCGACACTTGGGGAATCAAAGGGCAAGAACCCTGGTCATCGCAAGTCACGAAATCCTGACAAATGAAACCCAAAAATAGTTTAAAGTGTGGATAAGCATTGCATAATGAACGATATTCTATCAGAAGATATGCAGTCAGTCACGACCTATAGATTGGAGGAAGGAAACGAGGGCATTAAATGCCTCAACCTATTTCTTTTATCTTTGTGAGTAGCGGAGGAATCAGGACCGTAGGTCCCACAATCCATGGAAGTTACCTGAACCATCCATTTGTAGAGGACACATGGCTGTTGGTTGGCGTTTCGGCACCCGGGAGACCAAAGCGCAAGAACCCTTGTATTCGGAAGCCGCAAAATCCCGGTAAATGAAACGCCAAATTGGTTTAAGTGTGAATAAGTTTGATAAATCCTGGATTTGATCGTGACCATTGATCATCTTTAAAAGATCATAACGGTTGATCGGGGGTAAAGGTCAGATCCATCCATCGGAGGGACACATGGCTATTGGTTGGAATTTCAGCATTTCGGCACCCAGGAAACCAAAGGGCAAGAACCCTTGTCTTCGCAAGTCGCGAAATACCGGTACCCGAAACCCAGATGTGCTCTGTGGCAGAAAAGAGGAGTCCCGAAAGGATCTAGATCGTCCATCGGAGGAGACACGTGGTGAGTGGTCAGAGTTCGGGGAAAGATATGAAATCCCATGGACTATTGGATCCAAATCCTTGAGGATCGTTGATCTCCTATACGAATCCCCATATCGGGATTCGGGGATTGGAGTGACAAGAGTTTTGGAGTTGTTGCATCGTGAAATCCTAGTTCAATAAACTATGAAAAGATCTGAACTATTGGATCCAAGACATCGAGAGTCATTGGATCTCATAAAAGAACTCGAGTATTAGGTTTCGTGGTTTGAAGAGTCGAAATATTTGACTCTCTTTCATTTCGAACTCCCGATTTTTGAAATCCTGATACGACCAGAACCGTCGGATCAGGGGAGGCTTATAGTCGTTGATCTCCCTTTGGAGGGTAACTTCAAAGATTATAGAGTTTTGAGGATTTGAAAGGGAGAGGAAGAGACATTGCATCACGATTCCATGAATCGCGAAAATCCGATAAGTGCTTTGTCGATTTAGCGCGTAGTCACGGAATAGGGTCACGTAGACAAGAACCAAGCGGGGAGATTGTCACTCGCCAACCATTTTGAGGTGTGGAATTCTGACATTTCAGGGTTTCTAACAGGCGCCTAGTTGTTTGGCCGATGTTCATAATCAATGATAAAATGGAGGTGGAAAAGGGAAGAGCTAGCCTGTGCTAAGCCCTCGTAGGACTTCGGGGATTCTATCCCTCGAGAANGTCTCGCAGCATCATGGTCTCAGCTCGGGGGTGGCTAGTGGTAAATCCATTTGGAGTGGCTGAGCCTATGGTTGGGTGGAAATGAGCACCCCTCTCAGCAGTTGCATCACCTCTGGTGTTTCTCTGATAAGTGTTATATCTTGTATCTTGAAATTTATATGTTGACATGTATGCTCATAGTCTGTGCAATTTATGAATGGTTTGAGTATAAGACTGTCTGTGTCGTGTTTTGATCAGAAATCGTGGTTGCATTATTTTATTGGAAGGACCACATATGTCTTATGTTTATAGATAGATTTATATATACGTATATTGAACTAATTCAGACTTCAAGTCTGCTTTCGGGAAATCTATGCCCTTATTCGTCTCCAGGAATACCCAGACTAGATCTCTCCATAGAGATACCCTCTCTGGAAAGCTTACCAAGAACCTAAAAGAGGATTTGGTGGCACAAGTCTTAGCCATCCTGTGTGAGGAAGAATGGTCCTCATAGATCCCAACATTTTAGCATTTCGATACCCAGAGTACCCAAGGGCGAGTCCCATTGCACTCGCAAGTCCCGAAACCTCAACTTGTGAAATCTTGAATTATTAGCGTGGGGGAAAATTAAGATTTTTTGGAGTTTCGACACCCAGAGTATCTAGGTGCGATTTTTCTTGTACTCGGGAGTCCTGAAACCCCGATTTATGAAATCTTGAAATGGCAGTGTGTGGTTAAGTATCGATCGATGGATGAGATCCTGTTGGAAGATCTGAGGTCAGTCACGATCGTTAGATTGGAGGAAGAAATGAGGGTGTTAATGCCTCAACCCCTTTCCTTTTTATCTTCGTAAGTAGCGAAGAAATTGGGACCATAGATCCCAAGGTCCGTGGGAGTATCTAGACTGTCCTTTTATAAGGGCATGTGGTGATCAGTAAGCGTTTTAGCATTTCGACACTTGGGGAATCAAAGGGCAAGAACCCTGGTCATCGCAAGTCACGAAATCCTGACAAATGAAACCCAAAAATAGTTTAAAGTGTGGATAAGCATTGCATAATGAACGATATTCTATCAGAAGATATGCAGTCAGTCACGACCTATAGATTGGAGGAAGGAAACGAGGGCATTAAATGCCTCAACCTATTTCTTTTATCTTTGTGAGTAGCGGAGGAATCAGGACCGTAGGTCCCACAATCCATGGAAGTTACCTGAACCATCCATTTGTAGAGGACACATGGCTGTTGGTTGGCGTTTCGGCACCCGGGAGACCAAAGCGCAAGAACCCTTGTATTCGGAAGCCGCAAAATCCCGGTAAATGAAACGCCAAATTGGTTTAAGTGTGAATAAGTTTGATAAATCATGGATTTGATCGTGACCATTGATCATCTTTAAAAGATCATAACGGTTGATCGGGGGTAAAGGTTAGATCCATCCATCGGAGGGACACATGGCTATTGGTTGGAATTTCGGCATTTCGGCACCCAGGAAACCAAAGGGCAAGAACCCTTGTCTTCGCAAGTCGCGAAATCCCGGTACCCGAAACCCAGATGTTCTCTATGGCAGAAAAGAGGAGTCCCGGAAGGATCTAGATCGTCCATCGGAGGAGACACGTGGTGAGTGGTCAGAGTTCGGGGAAAGATCTGAAATCCCATGGACTATTGGATCCAAATCCTTGAGGATCATTGATCTCCTATACGAATCCCCATATCGGGATTTGGGGATTGGAGTGACAAGATTTTTGGAGTTGTTGCATCGTGAACTCCTAGTTCAATAAACTATGAAAAGATATGAACTATTGGATCCAAGACATCGAGAGTCATTGAATCTCATAAAAGAACTCGAGTATTAGGTTTCGTGGTTTGAAGAGTCGAAATATTTGACTCTCTTTCATTTCAAACTCCCAATTTTCGAAATCCTGATACGACTAGGACCGTCGAATCAGGGGAGGCTTATAGTCGTTGATCTCCCTTTGGAGGGGAACTTCAGAGATTACAGAGTTTTGAGGATTTGAAAGGGAGAGGAAGAGACATTGCATCACGATTCCATGAATCGCGAAAATCTGATAAGTGCTTTGTCGATTTAGCGCGTAGTCACGGAATAGGGTCACGTGGACAAGAACCAAGCGGGGAGCTTGTCACTCGCCAACCCTTTCGAGGTTTGGCATTTTGACATTTCAGGTTTTCTAAAAGGTGCCTAGTTGTTTGGCCGATGTTCATAATCAATGATAAAATGGAGGTGGAAAAGGGAAGAGCTAGCCTGCGCTAAGCCCTCGTAGGACTTCGGGGATTCTGTCCCTCGAGAAAAGGCAAAAAAATTATTATGCCATAGTGGATGTGTTACAATGGGAGATTCCACACTAGGCTATTCACATGTTCAATTGAATATAGAAAACCAACACATATTTCTACCAATTATAAGGATTAAGGGTGTGACAGTAGATCTGGATGGAGTGCACACTAAGGAAAACTTTGAAGTGACAAAAATAGTGGATGTAACAACACCCTATCCAACATTTCTTGGCCTAGATTGGGAATTTGATAACCAGAACATAATCAACTTGAAAAAAAGGAATAATACATTCAAATCAAGAGAATACAGAGTTATTGTTCCATTAGATCCATCAAAAGGAGAATCGTTTGTAGAACCCACTTGCTTAGATCTGGAGGAAATCAACTAGTTATATAGAACCACCACATGTGAAGAAGATAATGTCAACCCAACTATAGATGGGATACTTAGTTGGAGGAGCATCACATCATTTGATAATGATTCATATACAGGGTTGGAGAATTGGCAATAGATATTACATGAAGTATCCACAAGAAGGTGCACAATAGTAGACCACCTAGTGAGGTGGGTAGGTATAGAGATAAGATATCCTTGCAGTTTTCATGGGGAGAATGACTTAGAAGAATTCCTAACAAGATACAAAGATGAAGTGTTAGATAATTAGAGACTCTTATCCCTATAAATTTCACTCAAGGAAACACCTGTAAAATGGTGGGGTACACACAAAGAAATAGTTAAGGACTGGTACCAATGTAAGTGACTACTGCGCATTAGATTCGGCACAGAGCACGGAAGAAATATGATGCAGAGATATGATGGATAGGGGACACCAATAGATCATTTGGAGAGATGAAGAACATTTTGGAGGATGACACCACCAGAGTAATGGCCTCATCACTTCATCCATACATTAGAAAGAGTTCCAAAAAATTGGTATGTAGACCAGGAACTATGCAGAATCACTCCAGAATGGACAACATTACAAAAAAATTTAATAGTCACTTTATAATTTGAACTTGAGAACCCCAACATGGATTCATAACTCAAATATATAATATGGGTGATATTTATTGATGAACTAGAGGTTGAAATTATGACAGAGTATCAACAATAGAACATATAGACAATTAAGGAACTACTGTCATGCTATCATGTGGAAGAAGAAGCACCAAATGAATATGACCCATGCAACATTCATATTACAGAAGTTGAAGGTGAAAGAGAGGTGGAGGGCCCATCTCTGGAATCAAAAGTGTTTGTTGCACCAATCAAGGTGAATAAATTCAACAGTGGGACAACTAAGAATCCAAAATGGCCATCAATGGAGACTATTGGGATGAAAAAATAGTAGAATGAATAACAGAGTTACTACATGACTACATTGACCTATTCCCAACAACATTTATAGAGATAAAAGGTATAGAAGGAGAAATAGGAGAGATGAATATACCTCTCAAACCTGAGGCTAGATCTGTCAGAGAGAGACCTTATATACTAAACCCAATATATAAGTAGAAAGTCAAAGCATAAATTGACAGAATGTTGGAAGTTGGCATCATAGAACTAGAGGAGTAATCTAAATGTATAAGCCCTATGGTAGTGCAAGAAAAGAAACAAGGAGGGATAAGGATTTGTTTAGACCTAAGGAAACTGGATGATTCTTTCCTACATAACCCTTTTCCCACCCCTTTCACAGATGAGGTATTAAAGAATGTGGGAGGCCACAAAGCATATTCATTCAAAGATGGATTCTTAGGTTACCATCAGATCAAGATATCTCCATAAGACATGTAGAAGACTACTTTTTCCATAGAATGGGGATCCTACCAGTACATAGTCATGCCTTTTGGGATGAAAAGGGCACTAGTTATACTTTTAAGGGTAGTAATAGCTTCCTTTAAGGAGTTCATGCATCAGTTTTTAGAAGTATATTTTGATGATTGGACTATATACAACCTACTAAAAGATCATGTGGAAGTATTAAGGTTGATGTTGGAAATATGCAGGAAGTGTCAGATATCATTGAATATCAAGAAGTGCATTTTTGGAACACCTTTTGGAATATTGTTGGGACATATAGTCTATAAACAAGGGTTATTGATGGATCCTGCTAAGATTGTAGTCATTGCTAATTTACCACCACCAAAATCATTTTTTCAGTTGAGAGCAACATTGGGACATATACGCTACTACAAAATATTTATAAAAGGGTATGAGCATATCACCACACCAATGGAGAMACTATTAAAGACAGTTACTAAATTCCAGTGGAATGAGGAGTGTAAACAAGGTTTAGAAACCCTAAAGGAAAGGATGGTAACAACACCTATCCTAGTGTTCCCATATTGGGAAAAKACATTCCATGTGCATGTATATGCATCAACTATAACACTTGGAGAAATTCTAGAGTAGCGAGGAGTAGRGGATTTTCTAGAAGAAAACTGTCAGAATCATAGAAAAACTACAATACTACARAAAGAGAAGGCCTATCCATGGTCTATGCACTTCAAAAGTCCAAAAATTACTTACTGGGAAACCACTTTAAGATGTTCACAGATCATTCATCCCTCAAATACCTAGTCAACAAGCCAGTATTGGGGGGGAGATCTATATATGGATATTGTTATTTCAAGAATTTGAATTTGAAGTGATAATCAAACCAGGGAAGCTAAATGAAAGACCTAATCACCTATCAAGGGTAATGAATGGAGAAGAACCTACCAACTTGGAAGACAACTTCCATGATGCATAGTTATTTTCAGTCCAAATAGTGGATGAATACTTTGATGATATTATTGAATACTTGAGTACAAGAATTGCACCACAATATTTTAACACTGTACAAAAGAAAAATATGGTAGTCAGAGATATAAATGATCAACATATTGTAGGACATTTATACAATATGGGCATAGACAATATTTTGAGAAGATGCATACTAGAACATGGATGGACTAGGATTTTGGTAGAAGCTCATGAGAGAATTGATGGAGGATATTATGAAGGAAAAGCTACTGCAAAAAAGGTATTGCGCATAGGAATATGGTGGCCAACAATTCACAGAGATGCTAAGGACTATTTTCATAGATGTGATGTCTATCAGAGGGTTGGTAAACCTAATGGAAGGGATGAGATGCCCCTAAGACCACAACTAACTTTGCAGGTATTTGACAAATGTGCAATAGACTTTGTGGGGTGTTGGCCCTTGGTTATGGAAGAAATCAAAGATTAAGGAAGAAAGGCGAAGTACAAACTGTGTGGAAGGCACATTGACTGAGATTGGGTCAAAGTGGTAAAATAATATGAAAATAAGGAGGGAAGTAAGGGAAAATGAGTCATTGAATGAGAAGATCGAGGAGGGAAAATAAAAAAGGAAGATGGATCATGGACAACTCAGCAAGCAGAAAACTCCACCAACGGATGCTTTGGAGCATCGCGTGGGAAAGATGGAAAGATAGGTTGGCAAAGCCTTGCAAACGTGGGTCAAGTTGGCCTAGGGTTTTAGACACCTATGGTTTTGGGATATGGGGTTTTGACACCTAGACGTCTGTCATGTAATGTATAAATAAAGGTCTATAAGACATGGGAGAGTTAGTTAGAAGAGGATTGTATTGTTGATCAGAGATTTCTTCCGGATTCATCGCATAGGTTTTTTTATTTTCGACGTTTCAGACCAAACTAGTATGGTCCATCATCAGGAAAGCGTTTGTGAAAAATAAAGGAAAAAAAGAATATAACAGGTATATAAATACTTGAAAAGTTTTTGTAAGGAGCCGACTTATTGAAAATGAAATCAATAATTATAAAAATTTTAGAAATTATAATTGTTTGTTTNTTGATAGAGGAGTATTGTGAGGCTGGGACCGATCAGAGAACTTCCTCGGTGCTCGTTAGTAGGATTACCAGCCTTGCCCTTCAGAATATCTTATCACTCATTGGGAGGATTACCGACTCCATAGCCATGCATCAGGATTCGCACGCACAGATGAACTGTGCAATCCAGTGCATGAATGCACAAATTTTTGATTGGAGTACCACACTACTAGAGAACATGAAGAGTCAGTTGACAACGTGTAGACAACAAACACACAGGAACGTCGGGTTTGGGACTATACTGTGTTCATTTTTCTTCGAGAGAGTTCCATGTTTTAGTCCTCGGCTGACAGTATGAGGACATCTGGCCACTTTCCCTATAGTATGCAGATGGGTAGCGTTACTGCCGCAACAGGGTGGTGGAAGGACCACCGAGGCCTTCAACGACGAATTTTTTTCTTGCCTGTCACGACAGATCCCGGCTATTGAGGAGTACCCATACATGGGGATCGACTTCTCCAGAGATCCAGTGATACCAGTGCCTCCTGGGGAGGAGAGAGGGGAGATGGGTAAGTCTCCACCTATATAGTTTTTTTTGTTTTCATATGTAATTTTTATGTCTGTTTTGATATATATCATGTTTTTATATACCAGAGTTTTTGATGGGTGAATGTTTATTGCATGCAGATGTGGGACCCATGTGACCTGCTGACTATGCACGGAACAGGCATCGCCCACGGCCAGAAGCCGCAGCTGCCGCCACTGGAGGAGCAGCAGTAGCCAGGAACCTCCTAGCAGGAGAGGCCAAGAGAGTCCTGAGGCGGATTGAGCAGAACTTTACTGCACTCACTCGCACAGTTCCCATGGCAGAGATAGAGGACCTGTCGCCCTCCATGCAGACTCATGTTGTGGGGGCACCTCGGACATGGGTCCGATTGTTTAGGCATTTAGACCAGGCTATACATGATTATAATAGGGCCCATAGGCCCTGAGCAGACTTTAGACTCTTATGTGCCACGAGCACTGATATGTATATATTTTTGAGGGCATAAGCCCAGTGACTCATTATTGTTCCCATTTTTGAGGCATTTGCACCCATCTATGTACTCTGAGGGTTTTATGATGTTTATATATGGTTTTTTTTTTATCTCTTTTGTGTTTTATGGATTATGTGTACAAAAATGTATTTACATGTTTATGTTCATGATATTTTTATATGTGAGCAAGATGCTAATCTAAAATGTGATTAGCTAGAGTATCTGTGACTTGATTTAAACTCCTAGGAACATGAAAATATGTGATATAATCAAAGTTGCGTTCCAAGAGACGTACCCTAAGGAATCGTCGGTGTAGAGTTGGGTCATGTACCCGGTATATTATGTTTAGCTATGACACAAATAGTTGAGCGTCTAGATATACCCGGAGACGAGAGATACCCAATGACAAAGTGTCACGAAGCAACTCAATAACTGCACTATACTCAGCAACATTATTCGTGGTGTCACCTAAGCATATACCTCCAGAAGATAACAACTGACCCTGTGGTGTAAAGATTACCCAAGCTACGGAAGCCAGCCTCTGCGTGTGTCGACTAGCATCGTCCGCATACCCTATGAACACCTCGGGCTCACTTGACATCTACCATATTGACAAAAGATAACATCAATGAAACGTCCATAACACTTTTTTTTTAAGAGAAACGTCAAAAAGTAATAGTACAAAGACTATACATATGTTACAAAAAGTTACCCACAGTGACCTTTCTATGAGTAATACTTCTTGAGGTAGAGCCCATTTCTAGGCTCTGCCAAAGCATTCCCTTCAAAATAGACCAAACGATAAGTGCCCTTCTTTAAAACCTCCTTGATAATGAAGGGTCCAAACCACATGGGTTTAAACTTACTTGCCCCCAAGGGGTCCTTATCTTTGTCATAGACCAGGACAAGGTCTCCCTCAGAAAAAATCCGAGGATGAACGGACCTATCATATTGACACTTGACCTTATGTTTATGAGCCTTGTTGGTCAGGTCCACATCGCGACGCTGCTCATCAAGCTTCTCAAGGTGTACTAACCGTTCTTCAAGCGGAGAAGTGTCTGGCAATAACTGTACTACCAATTTCAGAGATGGAATTTGACATTCGATGGGCAAGACTGCCTCCAGCCCGTAAATGAGTTGGAAAGGTGAAAAACCAGTTGCAGTCTTAACTGACGTTTGGTAAGCCCATAAAGCCGAGTATAACATCAAATGTCGGTTTGACTTGGCTGACTTGATAGTTCGCTGTAGAATCATCTTAAGAATTTTATTCACAGCTTCCACCTGCCCATTGGCTTGGGGATAGTAAGGTGAGGAATGTTCTTTCCATAACCCAAGCTTTGATGTTAACTCGGACATCATTTGGTTATGAAAGTGACTACCATGATCAGTGAAAATATCTCTTGGGATGCCGAACCGTGCTATAATCTGGTTGAATAAGAAGAGAGCTGCAGTCTCTCCATCATATTTAAACATTGGCATAGCTTCGACCCACTTAGTGAAGTAGTCGACAGCTACGATGATATAGTAGTGCCCCCTTGCTGACGGGGGGTTGCATGTAGTGTAATCAATCCCCCACTTAGTGAAGGGACCAACCATGATGACAAGAAACATAGGAGATGGATGTTCCCTCATCTTCTGTGAGAAGATTTGGCACGGATGGCACTTCTTGACCGACTCGATACAATCTTTGATAAGTGTGGGCCAGAAGTAACCTGCTTGTAAAATATTTTGGGTTGTTGCCAACCCAGATAAGTGACCGCCACAAGCTCCTGTATGACAGTCGTTGAGCACTATGACGACCTCCTCATGAGTGAGACATCGATGCAAGATGCAGTCTACACCTCTTCGATACAACGTATCATTGAGTATGAGATAGTTCTTAGCCTGATGGCATATCTGTCAACGCTCATCACGAGAAGTAGAGGTGGGGCACTTCAAAGTTTGGAGATAGATCAATATATCTCCATACCAGGGGTCTAAAGATTCAATCAAAAACATATCCCCCCGGATAGGAAATTCCTCAGGCACAGCGTCACCTGACTCAACCGGAAGCTCCGAGATAAGTTCTGCGAAGACTAGTGACTTTTTGGACTTGGCTGAAACGAAGTCTAAGTCAATTTCTTGGAGGATTACCATCCATATACTGATTTTTCCGCCGATAAATCGTCGTGTCAACATGTACTAGAATGGATTCACGATAGCAATGACGATGGTCTTACAAAACAGAACATAGTGATGGAATCGTTGGACAACATGAACTGTTGCCAACATAAGTTTTTTGAGATGGGAATAATTAAGTTCCGGTCCTATGAGGCCTCGACTCAGGTAATAGATCACGTATTCAGAAAATGAATCATTCTCTTTAACTAAAACCATGCCTATGGTTGACTCTGCGGCAACCAGATATAATAAAAAGTCTTTGTTATAATTAGGTGGTCGTAGAAGAGGTGCGATAGTGAGGGCATGTTTTAAGGCATCGAAAGAGCGTTGAGCAGCTTCGTCCCAAAAAAGGGAATATATTTCTTCAGTAAATGCATAAAGCCCTTGGTGATTTCATCATAGTTGGCAATGAAGCGTCGTAAGAAGTTCACCTTGCCTTAAAGACTTTGAAGTTGTAATATTGTGCATGGGGGGGGAAACTGGATTATTGCCTCCACCTTAAGAGGATCGACCATGATCCTTGTGGTTGAAATGATGAAACCTAACAAACGTCCTGACGTGATACAAAAGATGCACTTGTTGGGATTCAAGCGAATCCTGAAGTAGAGACAGCGCTCAAAGATTATTCGGAGGTGCATAGGATGATCCTTTCACTTGCGAGAGCATGATGCTAAATCATCTAGATAGGCCTCGACTATATGTTTGAGGTCGTGAAACGCAAAAGACATGGCCCACTGNAATTTTTTCCCATGCTGAAAGGGATTAGTCAACATGGCTTGTTGTTGCTGTGTGACAAACTTTTGGGTCTCTTCAAGTCAAGGACATAGATGAGTCGGGTGGTCTTCCACACACAAGTTGCACGGATACCTCACCTTCCATTTTTCCGTAACGCCCTCGCCAACATTATCAATGAGTTTTGTATCCCCCTTACCCTTCTTGCATTGCTTTTTCTTCCCTTCATGCTACTGGGGGGGCCTTTGGGTTAGTCGTCTGCATGGAGTGTACTTTCAACGTTTAGGTAGGAGGAGCAGCCAAAGCAGTAATATGGCTGGTCGTTGAGTGTTGTATAGATAACTATTACAATTGTTTCGTCAATTTCTCAGCGGGCTTGGTTTGTGCCGAACCAACGATACCATCGGCATGTGGTCCGACTCTCTGTCTAGTTTTATCCAGTATCGATCATGGTGCATCCGGCAGGATGTTGTACAATAAACCAGAATGAGAATAGATAAGCTCAAAGTGTTGAGCCCTCATGATGGCATATTCTTCGGAGAAAACCCGAGAAGTTGCGATGTCTTTGGATAATTACGGTACTAAATACTTAAGGAACCACTCAAGTAGGAATGCTGGTGGAACTGGTACTTTGATTAGACTCTTTCGGTGTCTCCACTCTCGGATATGATCAGAGATATGGTTTGTTGTTGTCTGTTCTAAATTGGCTAGAAACTTTGTGCCGGCGTCGTATCTCACAGGTAACTGGAAATGGTTAAGGAAGGCCATTTCTAGTTCGCCAAAATAAGAGTATCGTGAATAATCAAGCTCTATGTACCATTTCGCGGCACTCCCAATAAGAGTGCGTTGAAACAATTGCAACTGGACGAAGTCATATTTCAATGAGTTAGATGAACACCAAAGATGGAAAGTAGTCACATGATCACCTGGATATTCGTTAGGATTGGCCTCGAACTTTGGAATGTCCGAAGGCAACTTCGTTGGCATAGGAGGCCAACGCGGATCGTGACAGATAAGATGATTTAACAACCTTGTCAAATCTAGCAAGTGTAATGTTGCCAGGAATGGTAGTTTGGGTTGCTGCTGATAGCCTAGGAAAAAGGGTCCTGGAGTTTGACTGGCACCGGGTTGCCAAGAAAATTTTGTCTGTTGGCTCGGATTCTGGTAGAAACCATGGCCCTGACCAGCGTAAGGGTTTTTCATTTGTGGAGACATCATTGGCTAATTCCCCGTAAAGGACATAGGATGTTGGGCATTCATCATGTTTGATGGACTTTAGGAAGGATTACCCCATGCTGGTCCTACTGGGAGAGGCATAGAAGTTTGTCTGGGGTTCCATTGACTGTGGAAAGAGTTACCCCAGAATGACATTCCAGAGGAGGGAATGGATCCTTGTCCTGAGTTCCAAGGTCCTACTATATGTGCCCCCGATGCAGGAATAGTACCCTACGCCGGAGTAGACTGTCCAAAGATGGGAGTGCCCTCAGATGGGAAAGTAGTGGATGCGAAAGTATTGTTACCAAACATCCCATTCCAAACAAACGGTGACAAACCTACCGATAGAGTTTGCGCAGGTGTTCCTTGACTCCTGGCTCCAAATGAACTCATGTGTGTAGGCTACCTGGCGGACTGCTGATGCAGACCACCAAGTGAAGGGGACAAAGGAGATATATGACCTCCAGCGTAAGGAAAAGCATTAAAAGGGACAGGAATTCCCCCAAGTTGACCTTGTAGAGGAGCGTTAGAGATCCCTGACCCCAGACCCAAAGTTTGTAAAGTGGAGTGAGTGAGTGCAGGACTTGTACCTGAACTAGGCATACCGTATGAGAACGGAGGGCCTGTCACACTAGGTGTGAAGGGAGGTGTGGCCTCTATGATAGATGGGGACGGTCCACTGTGTGACGTAGTTGCGGCCAAAACTATAGTGGCTTGGACCAATGACGACAAGTTAGGATATGCTTCTCCTGTGGTAGCAACGGTGATGGGAATAGAAGAATTCCCATAGGAAGTAATAGCGTTTGTTTCCATAGCTATGTGAGGCACTGACAGGCGCTCGTAGAATAATATTGGTACACTAACCGATGGCCAAGTATCAGTGGTTGAGGTTTCAACCAAGCCAAGATTGGTAGTCGATTCCTCTGGGAGTTATTCGGGCTCAATGGTTTGTAACTCGGTTTCTTCGAAACACCCTTGTTGGTCTAGCTTCCGCCTCAATGGTGGTGGGGGTGGCTCCAGTATAACCGGTGGCAGGCTCAGAAGCCTTTGTGACCGGTGGAGCTCTGAATCCTCCACTGTGTGAGAAGATCCATGACATGCTAAGGTATTCAACACATGTAAACAGTAATACACACTAAAAAGAATCCCCTATGAGATAAGACAAGAAAACACTAACTATTTTGAAGAACAGTTACAACAACCAACACTAGAGCAACTTACCGGTGCAAGTGCAACTTGAATATGGAATCACCCTCCAGGTATACTCTGTAAAGCGTGGCCCAATGTCTGTCCTAGGTACCATGGTATACCCCCGCAGTCACCTGTGTATGTCCCTAAAAATATTGGCGACTAGTTTGCCAGCACGCGAACAGTCACCAGGAGGGTACAGTCGATAGTCAGGTAGACCACAATGAGCAGGGTATCAAGCATGAAACCTATAAAGGGTATCGAGAGCAAATGGTCCGTAAGACAACTGAGGACCTCGAATGGATTTGAGACCCACGAAGCCCTGTGGCAAATGAAAATGACGGAATCCCTCAACAAATCCTCGATATGTGTTCTCCACTACGCTCAGTCTGGCTTTGGAGGGGTTATTTCCGCTACCTTTCCTCACGTGACCTCGTGTTTAGCCCATGTGTTAGAGGGGGGTCCTGGATAACTTCCACGTAACTGGAATTCTATACTCCCTATCACAGACTCTAATGTTTGGTTTGAGTGGCCTTGGAGAATTTACTCTCCAACCTATTCCAAGGCCCTAGTGTTGAGCTAGTGTATGAACCCTACACACAAAAGAGTCTAGTAGATTTTAAATTAGCATTGCTTTTATGGGATTTTTTACGTCACAAGGTATGAAGGTGAAACTGATGGTGTGTAAAGACTCAAAGAAAAATGAATAAGAAATGCTTGGAAACAAAAACTTTTACTAACAATGCAAAAACCAACAACTTTTCACCAAGAAAGATTTCTTTTTCTTTTCAACCTTTCTAATCTTTCATGCAGCACACATAAAGGAATTTCGCTCAATATGCGAGCTACTTATGCTCTAAATGTACTGCAAAAGCTTATGAAAAAAGACTTCTTCCTAGCTATTGATGCAGCAACACAATCTTCAAACAAAGAAGCAAATGAAAAAGAATTTTTTTTATTTGTATTTAAGTGCCAAATGAAGCAACAAAGGAAAAATGTCGACAGACACAAAACCAAGAAAACAAAATAAAATTCTATCTTAAAGTGCAGATCGCAAAGAACTAGAGCAAAGACACACAAAGGTAATCAAGAAAGCACCGACTCCTACACTTGTCTAAAAACCATAAAACAAAATCTTTCTCTTTTTTTTCTTTTCTTTTTTATCTTTTCTATCAACAATTAACTAAGAAAGAATAGGCTAAGGGTATGAGGTCCTAACCTACTGACTATGCCATCCTAGAATCAAAATCTTGAGAGGAACACTTCTCACCATAAGAGGGGATGACTGCCCCACCCTAATTGAAAAGTACCCAATCAAGCCCGCTACTGTTACTGAAACAGCACATGTGAAAACGCGTGTTGAGCTATAACAGGGTTCAGGTACCCACGGGCTGAACTTGCACAGGCCGTGTGTATGTATGAATGCTAAGACAAAACTAACCATAGGCAGCCCAGACCTGGAAAAGGCCTTTGGTATTGACAACCAGGGTCTCTTAAAGGCTTGGATGCTTCTTCTTTAACAGAAAAGAAAAATAATTACAAAGAGTAACAAAATGCAATAAAGCAAACTGAGACAAGACTACGAACCAACAAGACTCAAGCAGGATCCAGAAAGCCCCCTGAGAATGTATAATTTTGAAAGGGAAGAGGAGGACTACCTCTCAAGCTCTCTGACTCCTACACGCTACTGAAACCTCTACAACAAGCGTTCAAATGCGGGCTATAGAAGGTTAGGGAATGGGTTACATGCGTGCAGGCCCTCTGTAGGCCGCATGTACCTCTGTGTGTCCCGATAATGATCATCAAGCAATAGTCAAGGAAAAAACTGGTATAAAGAACCAGGTTCCCTGCTAGCTCTGACCTAACAGAAAACAGACAAACAAAGAAACAAAAAATCTAATTCTTTGAACTACCCAAAAACCTTCAACAAAATCCGGAAAACCCTAAAGAGTAAGTCCCCAGCGGAGTCGCCAATTCTATTGTTGGGAAATAATACCCTACGGACTAGCAAGCTAGGGTTAGACTTGCATGTATATCATGATCTTAAAGAAATCACTTTTGACCTACCACCCCAAAAATTAAAACCCTTTTTCACATACAAACATGGAAAGGACCTACTAACCTTTTTACTGATGTTTGGTGTAGATCCTCCATTGTGCTTTTGTTCACTTGCTTACGCTGATCCTTCCAAAGTTAACCTGCAATCAAGACAAAAAAACTACGCATGCATGCTACTTTTCTACTTGAGGGTTAGAAATTAAGCATAAATTGCACACATCATAAAAAACTCATGCATTGGGATGGGAAAAGTATTCTTTTATTATATTCACAATGAATCAACTTACAATCAATATTGAGACCGGCCACCATTCCTTGATCCTGATCTTGGGCTCCTCCTGTTATTTGTCCTCCAACTGCTTTGCTTGTATTCTTCTTAGGCTTGAGTAAAGGCTAAAGGGTTGGGACAAATGGATTCGGCAATTGGGCAGAGTTTCTTTGCTATCTTTTTCCTCCTCCAAATAGTACCCCTACCCTTCTTTTATAGGCTAGAAGGAGCTAGGGTTTTGGACGAACTCTCGACCATGCATGGATGGGAGTTTCAGTTAACTGACCCATAACTTTTTGTCCCATCGACAACTTTCCTATTTTTGTGCTTTGTTAGGTAAATGCGGGCTGTAGTAGGCCTGCCAGTGTTCCAACACGTGCAGTAGTAGGCCTGCCAGCGTTCCAACGCGTGCAGTAGTGAGTTAGGGCGCGTGTCACTTGATTTAAGAGGATTTTCAAGAGTTTATTGAGCATGGCTTTGGCAAGGAAGGGATATGAGTTTTCCTGATGCCAGGTAAGCATGTGTGGTGCAATTTAGGGTTATAACGGCTGGGTGTGTAGGGAGGGGAGAAGAGAAGAGAAAGTGAGAGAGATATACAAGCTAAGTGCATAGATAGAACTCTATGTTTTCATATAATATATCAAGAAACATAGTTCTGTAGACATAGCCCTAGGGAGAGGGTGAACCATGTATATTTTGTTGTTATGTGTGATTCATTTTGTGTTCTTTGTTTCCTGTTATTTTGTTATCGCATTATTGTGCTAGATCTGAGATATAACTGTGTGAAGTAGGTTCAAGCTTGGTAAATAATAACTAGATCTATGTGTGTTGTTGTTTTGAATCCACTTTGTATTTCCTCTGGTTGTAGACACCTGTGTCCTGCAACCCCCTATTGCTACTTCAGGTGAGACTGCATCTACTCCGCAAGTGTTGCTGAAAGGGCTAGTAGTTAGGGATTGTTGGTGCGCTATTAGAGTTGAACCCTGGGTATGCCCCTATGCAAACAAATGGTTCTGTTTTCAGGACCAATATCTTCTTGAGGGAATGTCAAGGTGTTTTCCATCGAAGAGAGTGGATAGAAGAACAAGAGAAGGACTTCACTGAGGCTCATAACAAGAACCCTAATCTTAGTACAGAGGATTGGTTTGGAAGGTATATCTTTACCGATATACACAATATTTTATTTGGAGGAATTCATAAGGAGCTATACGAGTGGTTAGCTAGGTTAGCATATACCCAATTTGAGATCAGATCTAGATCACCTATGGTTTGGACGTCGACGTTGATCAATAAGGTCACGAGAGTTGATAACACCATGTCAAGTGTAGTAGATCACTTGTTTTATGGCACCGTTGGAGGGTGCATCACCGTGTTTGTTATTGACAAAGTAGATTCATATAGCCAAGAAGAGAGATATTTCTTTAAGGGACCAAGAGGAAAATTTTTACACTTTTTGAAGTTGAAGATCAAGATGTTATTTCATGAGAAGAACATCTTGAAGATACAGTAGTTGGTCATATTGAAAAGCTAATGTTCAAGAATTTAGACAACGACAACGACAAAGAGGTTGGACAAACACACAGTGGGAGAACATTCAAAGAGGTTCCTCTGGTGGACTTGTTTGAGCATAATCACGAACCATTAACATAGGATGAATGGTTCTACAGTGTAGAAGAAGAAGAGTTATTGAATGAGGAACATTCAGAGTCCACTAGGGAAGAGAAAGGGAATACTAAAGAACCTCACCGAATAGAATCAGAAACTTCAGGAACTGCGTCGACTGTTGAAGTAAGTACTATTACTTCTCATGTTATTTTAGCAGCATTAAGTAACTAGAGTAATCAGAGCTATCAGAGCACTTAGAGCAATGTTACCAACAATTCAGAAGATACTCAGTCAAGCACCCTAGGAAGATCTATGGCAGATGAAATGAGGCTACCAATATTTAGGGGATATGGATCTGAAGATCCTAATCAACACTGGTTCTTATGCGAAACTGTATGGAGTATTAAGCATGTTAATGATGAAACTGTTAAGAGAGCTCATTTTATTACTACCTTAAGAGACCACTCACTGAGTTGGTACATGAAGTTTGTTAAAGGAGTTGCACAACCTAAACCACTAAACGATATCAAAATTGTGTTGAGTGTAGAGTTCAAGAAACCCAAGTTGGAGTCGCAGTGCATTACAAAACTAAAAGAAATCAAGAAGAGAGTACTTGAACTTGTTTGGGAGTTTGATCATAGGTTTAATACCTTGACAGGCCGATTGAGTTTGTAGATACTAGATGAGAAGAACAAGCAATGGTTCATTGTTTCCCTCTTACCACATATCAAATTTCCTCTGATGCAACATAAGGTCGCTTCACAGGCTAAATCATTGAAGATTTCTATGAAACTAGAATCAGCCCCTATGGGAGACTCTAGCACAGTTATGAGTCAAATTTTGAGTCAGCTAACTATATTATCTCTGCAGGTTGAAGATATGAAGAAAGAAAAGGGAAAATATAAAAGAGAGGACATTTGGTGTATCAGATGAAAATCAGAAGGCCGTGATAAGGAGCGTTTTCCCCTATTTCATGAGTACTTGGCCTCTGGAGATATGAGCCCTTTAATCATGTTACTCTACCCTGGTGCGAGGTATGTAGAAACAAACATCACCCTAGCGAATTTTATTACATGAAAAAATATGTCCAAACACCTACAAATCTTTACTGCACATTTTGTAAATCTGTGGGGCATGATGAGAAGGATTGTAGGGCTTATGACCTCTTACACGAAAGATCAAGAGATACATATAGGATTCAAGACAAAGTACAACAGGAGGGAAATTCTACACAGATTAATTCTCCAAGAAAAGGAAACTTCAACCCTCATGGTGGATCCAAAGGAAGAGGACGAGGAGGAGGCATGGGTTGAGGTTGAGGTCAGATCATTTGTTATAATTGTGCATAGCCAGGTCACTTGGCAAGGGAATTTTGGAACCCGTGTACCACTTGCAGCTACTGCAACTCATTTAAACATGTTATTGAGGATTGTCTAGCATTATTATCAAAACTTTAGGAGAGACGAGGAGGAAACCAACAAGTACAAATAATATCAGCAGAACCTCGTGGAGAGGATCCCATAGTTGTTTTTAAAACTAGAAGAGGTGTTTTTACAGGAGAAGACGGAGTGAATCCAGGGAAGACTACCGAATAATTAAGGTTCAAAAGAGATGCAAAGAAGACACAAGTGTTTTATCCAAGAAAATAAAAGCAGATGTTTGAAGAAGAAACAAGAGAATTTGGAAGGGATCATGCTTCTTCATCAAAGACACAACCAGAAGTGAGAGAATGTGGAATTCCTCTAGCATTCGATCAATCAGTTTCACCTGGAGATGGAAAAGAGGTAAGCAATATTGTCAGATTCTTATATATGTTCATTGATTTGATTAAGGATGAAAATTTTGTACATGATCTACAAAATTTTATCAATCAGTATGATATAGGTAAGGTATATCCTTTGCTGAATAGAGAATTACATTAAGTATCTATAAAGAGAAGGACAAATAAGGAAATACACCTCAATGATTAGATTGGAGATTATGACATAGATTATATGGTCCTCGACTTAGGGTCAGAATTCAATGTTATGATGAATCATATGTAGGCACTAATGGGAAAAGATAAGTTGATTTAATCCCCTATCAGGCTTAGGATGGATAATCAATAGGAAGTAAGTCCCTTTGGAAGGTTGGATAATTTCCATGTAGACATAGATGGGGTAAGGATGTTTGTGGACTTCGAGGTGATTGAGATAGTTGTCCTTATCCCGCGTTGTTAGGAATTGATTGGGCTTTCAACAATTCGATGGTGGTTGACTTAAAGAAAAGAAGAATGACATTCAAAGGTGATGGCCTTAGGGTCATTACACAAATTGATCCTGATGAAGTTCATAGATACACATAACCCATCATAGAAGAAGACCATGATTATGAACTAGAGAATATATACAAATTGACAACAAGACAACATGATTATATTAATCCTACAACAGATCAAAAATTAAGCTGGCGAAGTGACACCCCATGCTCATCAGATTCAGAAGAAGAAATAGAGAATTGGAAGAACAAAATGTATGAATTTTATGCATGGAGTTGTGTCATATTGACCAGGGAAGTTCGTTGGATTGGCATAGAAGTAATTTTTCTAGATTTGATGGTTTAAATCATTTAGAAACTTTATTATTGGAATTTGAAGAAATTGTACCAGTACAACAAAGGTTGTTGGTACAGGATGAGGCCTTGAAAGAAACGCCAACAAGATGGTGGGGAACACAAAAGAAGAACATCGCAAACTTGGTGCAATGTCGCACTTTGATGATAGTGTACTTTTCAAACCAAATTGAAGGGTGTGAAGTTCAATACACGGGTCAGAGTTGTCCGAGGGACCATGTGAAAAATTGTGAGGAAAACTGGAGAAACATTCCTCAAGAGCAATGGGTGCATAAATTCATTAACACCTTGGACACAACACCCATCAATTGGTGTCTTCAAGCAGAACTGCGCCTCACCACTTCATATTGGCACGATATGACTCAGAACTTTGTAGATACATTTTTATTTGAAATTCAGTACCCCATAGTAGATCAAAATCTACAAGTTGTAAGACAAAAATTCTTTGAGGAGGCACCTAACCTCCCCGTTGAACAAGAATAAGATGAATGGGCTGCACCCCTTCAAAAACTGCAAGGTTGTTACAATATCAATGCTAATGAAGACGATGATCCTAGGAATGTGAACATTATAGAAACTGAAGGATAGAGAGACATAGAAGGACCAGGAGTCAAACTACCTTTCATTGAACAACCAATAAAAATAAATAAAGTTAATATTCGAACTAAGAAAGCACCTAAGCTCACAAATGTTGGAGATTATTGGGATGATGCCACTATTGACAAGATTAAAAAAATACTGCATGGATATCATGACTTTTTTCCAACCAAGTTCAAAGGCATGAAGAGCATTAAAGGGCCCATGAGAGAAATGAAGATCCCCTTGAAACCAGATGCAAGGCCAGTCAAGCAGAGACATTACAGATTGAATCCAAAGTATAAGTGTTACACATTATTTTGGTCACCCTGGTGATGTTCTACAAGCATGTGTCCAGTCTCTCAAAATAATTTGTTGCATGAGAAAACTTGTTTTTAGAAGGACGTCGCAGGCTAAGAGTAATACATAGTGCATAAATGCTTGATTTCTGTAGGTTTCCCTTAACTTGGCCTATAGAGTTTCCGCGGGATTCTCTATAGACAAGGTGCGGCGGCGTTATAAGACTAAGAAAAGGGAAGAAGATCATGAAGGTTATAGAAGGGAATATTCTATAATATGAGGTGGCATTCATATGGTTTGGATCCTGCTGGATTCTCTGATTTGGTGGGATCATCTTGATCTCTTTAACCATTTATCTTCCTCCTATATAATGATGGATCTCTCATGGAAAAGGTTAAGAAAAATCATTAAGCAAGAGAAATTAAGGAATAATTAAGGTTGAATAGGCTGTGAATTGTGTGAGGTACTCTACATCAGATTCTTGAGGGCTTCATCTCAGTCCATCAAGTTATTGTGGATCATCTTCATGCGATCTTGGAGTAAGGGTGAGTTGGAGAAAAGGGCCACCGAAAGGGAATTTAGCAACATCAAAGTTGTTTGGTTGTATATTCCACTTTCTATTAATATAATACAGTGGCATGTTTCTTTCCCATAAAATCATTCTCATTTTATTACATAATTCCTTGATCACATGTATAATTCTTCATTGAATATACTATTATTCCTTTCACTTTGGTTGGTTTGTGTTTCATTGTAGGATCAATAGCACAAGAGCACTGGATCGAAGCAGGGACAACAAAGACATAAGGAAGCGATACTCAAAGGTATGTCACACATCCTTTCTTTGATAATAGATTCAATGATTAGATCTTAGGGAAAGTGTCATGTCTTGTCTTGTTTTTTTCTATATTTAGGTGGATCTAGGGAGATCAGTTTATGTTCACATTTACCGATACTATCCAATAAAAAAATTGGAAAATCCATTGGGGATACGACCTGTTTTTTGTTTTTTGTTGTCCATTTTCCCATAGCCTACCTTTTTTCATTCCATGTCAGTTTCTGAGTCTGTAAGGGATCAATCCAGACTCTTTGGTCTTGAAAGTTTCCTAAATTTATTTACCCTATTTCCAATTTTATTATGCTTACAGACGTTTCTACACTGTACTCTWTATGTCACCTGCAAAAAAAWTAGATTGTTGCACCCTGACTGTTTAGGCCAGTGCAAACTTTTCACACCCTACCCATTGCTAGCCTGTGAAAACTGGTGATTTCCRCATTGTAACCTACTATTGRCCTGCAACAGTGTCTGTAATTTTTTTTTGGATTGGGTATTGATTGTCTTTTGATGCCCARCTTTACCTTGATCACTCGGGGGGAACTTTTGAGGTCAGTATTTGATTGATTGCTGAATTTGAAACTTGCTTTTTGATTGGTTTTCAAAGATTGTGAAACCTTCATTATCATTTTGTAAGTTTTTTCTTCTTGATTTTTATCAACAAGGATATAATCTTTGATCATAGATCTGGGTGCTTGGTTGATTAAAAGTCTTTCATCTTAGTGAAGTTTTGGATTATTTTACATTTTTTGGATTGCTTGTTCATTTGAAAGTTGTTTCTTGTTTTCAATTTAGAAACACTTTATTGAGTGTATCTATTTGCTTTGATTACATTTCCTTTCTTTAGTATACCTCAAATCTAGCTCTGGAAAGGAAAATTAAAGTTATTCATTCATTTTAACTAATCATTCATAAAAATCTTTGCATTCAAAACTGAAAGAGAAAAAATTGAGAAATTTCATTGCTTATGATTGTTTGGAATTGTAGTTCATTCAAGAAAAGAAATTATATTTCATAGTTTTCATGTTTCCGGAAAGATATTTTCTCCCTATTGTAGATAGAATTCATTGAACGAAAAATTGCATCATTCATATCTATTTTCATATTATTGGGTCAAGGTTTCTCACAACATTGGTTTCATCTTCATCTTCCTCTTGAGTAAACAACAGCCTCTAAAAAACATTGTGCAAGTTAAAAATTTAATTAGTCACTTTCTTTTTCTAGGGATCTTTTACACCAACATTAGCTAGGCTAGCACTTTGGGATAGGCTTTGAGACACACTCTCCAAAGAACAAAACACACAATAACATCTTCTGATAGGGAGTGTTCAAATCCATTTGCAACATTTTTTCTTGGGAAGCCCTTCTCATACAAGGGTTAAACCTGAGGTTTCATTGACACTGGCAGAGTTACTCACCATTCTTTGTTGGTCTTGGTGTAGATGTTGCATGTATTATGGGGGTCGCTTGAAGGTATACCCACAATGATGAGTGGAAGCCTCTCAAGTTGATTTCAGGCTAGATACCCTGCCTTTGCACGTGGATCGGACTGTCAATTGTTTCCCTAGGCATCACTGTTGTTCTTGGTAGCCTTAGTTGCCTATCTTCTTAGGGTCTTACACGAGGTGATTGTGGAGGGGAAAGTCTTCACGATACCTGGAATCGACGTTGGCCAGACTCACTCGAGCTCCTTGGAGGGTATACCCACGATTATGTGTGGGAGATTGCACCAGGGTGTAATTCTTTTAAGCAGGTCGTCAACGTAAATTTTCCACCATCTCTATACTAGCCCCTTCTTGTCTTGACTTCGCGATGTTGGATTTCATCACCAACTAGTGACTTTGAAATAATAAGGTTTGTTTGCTTGGTTTGATACCTAGATTTTTTTAGCAAGTGTTTCTTGTTTTTGTAGTTGGCCATAGATGTTTTGTGTAAAATATTTGGCTCCGCCAACATCGACCCTCCACACCATTCGCGTAGGGTCCAGGGACTTCCTTCGAAAAATATGGAGGATTACCTCCCTATACCCCCTCATTCACCAGAGGGATCTCCTCAATAGAGCAAGGTCTAGGATACTATAGCCTCACAAGAGGAATGTTCCACCTCTTTAGAAAGTTTCTAAATTGTTTCTGATTCTCTATAGGTTTTTCGTATTCCTCATGGATACGAGAGACGTATTCTCTGGATGAATTCATCTCGAGAACTTGTTGTTGACACTTCTGGAATACCGATTGGACCCCATTCAGGCCCTGGAGTCGGGAATTCTCTTTGGACTACCGACGTATTTAGAATCCCACCTCACATGGTGTAGGACCTTTATGGTTCAGGAGTAGGTGTTGATATACCTGTCGTATCACAAATACCCGAAGTGTCTGCTACCTACACGGTGCTACCAAAATGATTTTATGGTGCAACTAGCCATATCACTGTCGTTCCAGACACATAGCCTATTGGTCCTAGCTCAACTTTTTCTCTCTAGATGGCCCATTCTACTATGGTCCCACACATTATGACTATTCCTATTGGGAATGTGGTGGTTATCCAATCTCCCATTGGTACACCACTCTTGTCTAGACCTATCCCATCACTCCCTCCTGGGTATCACACTTTGAATCCTTCCACTGCTATCCCTACTGAGGTTTTATCCAGAGTTTCTAGACTTTTTGTTCCACCTGGGTACAATTCTTCTATCTATTTTGTTCCTACACCTTCCCCAGTCTTCTCCAGAGGGTCTTATCCACCTTTCCCCAGGGGATCTGGCCCTAGTGGCTCCAATCCAATTGGAAGCACCCATCATCCCTTCACTTCTGGTTACCAGATTCGTGTTGGATGGAAATATAATGTTGTGGGGTATCCTCCACTTAGAGGACAACCTTAGGTTGGATTCTAGACTCTACAACCCATTGTATGGAAAAAACACATCCGAATCACTAACCCACCTTTGGAATCTCCTTGCCCAAGGAAATCCACAATCATCCAAGGGGAAACAACCTCAAAGAAACCCTTTTACACCCCCTCACTCGGGTCAGCCATATCCGGGTTCTTTGGGTTCCACTTGGGGTCCACACATTCAGTCTAGTGTCCCTTTTCAAGGGAAAATTTACAACCAACCCAACCCTATGGGATACATGCCTCCACATCCTCGGTTGAATCTGTCAAGACACTCCATGTACATGCAAAATTCTTACAGTCCTACTTGTATACCTACAGGACTTCCTCCCCAAAGTCACCAGTACCCTCAAGTGAATAGACACCTTACTTTTCTAGCCACTTTGGATCTACCCGATTTGTCTAGAATCTTGAATGATCCTATCTTACATTCTCCCCATTGGCCCATCATACCAGCCAAGCTACCATCCAACATTCCCAAATTCGATGGTAAACCAGGAGAAGACCCAAACAACCATGTCATGACTTTCCACCTTTGGTGCTCATCCAACTCTTTGATGGATGACTCCATTCACTTATGACTCTTCCAATGAACTCTTTGATGGATGACTCCATTCACTTATGACTCCATTCGCAAAGTGGTACATAGAATTAACGTGAGGCTTATTTAATTAATTCAACAACCTCACCATGGCTTTTCTCACACATTACCAATTTCCCATCCGCTATGAAACATGAACCAATATTTTGAGTTCCTTTAAGAAATGTTTGGCCACTCATATTTTTGATCACATCCATGAGTGGAGACGAAGGAAACATTTGATCAAAATCAACCTTCCTGATCAGTTATTGGTTGAATAGTTCACTAAATAATTCATGAATGAAATATCCCATGATATTTCCATGGGTGGCGTTGTCACTAATGATCAGGTGATTAGTTGTGCTCAGTACCTAGATCTCATTTATTCACAAACAGACACTCTTTACGACTTGCTCCCTGATGCCCCTCACCCTTCTACCACCGCTACCTCAACAAACCCAACAACTTCTCATGTTGTTGATGGTGTGATTGGCACCTTCCATGTTAACTCTAAATCCATGTCGGCCACTCACACCAATCCGAAATCATCGGGTCCTGACACAGTCCTCTTCCCTCCTCTAAAGGGCATTGTTCGAAAGTTTACCTTCAATCCTCATGCACGTGCTGCTCAAAACTATAGTATTGTAGAAGATCTTGCACAAGCACCCTCTATGATGTTATCTCTTGAAGAACTTCAAAGTTGTCCCGCTCAACGAAAGGAATTGTTAAAGGCCATCGGTGGAATTGATCCCACAAATATGAATTTGATAATCTTTGACTTGGAAGATCACATTCCAATGCTACCTCCTCAATTGGCATTTTAGATTCAAGTTGTTGTCAAGAATAAGAACATCTGTAGAATCATTATTGATGAGGATACCTCGATGTGTTTCATGTCTGTTGCTTTCTAGAAATCCATTGGCTGTCCCCCCCTCACCGAATCAGACAATACACTTAAGTCTTTCAATGGTTCTGGTTTTAAACTCTACGATGTTCTTCCCTCGTTGTCTATTACGTTGGAAGGAAAATCGATCAACACAGAGGTCGAGGTCTTTGATGTGCCTCTTGATTATAACCTCTTACTTGGCCATAGCTAGATTCATTCCATGAATTTCATCATGTCAACCCTTTTTCGTGTATTACGTTTCCCACATCAAGGAAAAGTCATTACGGTTGAACAACTAGCCTTTTTCAATTCTGATTCTCATACTAGCAACGTGCCATTTATCTCAAAGACACCTCCTGGGTATAACAATGTCAGTGTGGGTCTCCTGAAAGATTCCACTTTAATAGGTACCTTCCCAATACCACCACCTGATGTTACACTTCCTTTTTTCGCCTTGATCAACATGATTTCCACCTCCATCTGTAAAACCCCCACGTCTCATGACCCATGGATAGTACCTGACCTCGGTGATTATCTTCTCTATGGAAAACAAATGCATTTAATCCCATTTGAATCCACTTATCAATCCATTCAATCGACAACCCCTTCTACTACCTCTCTTGGTGATTCATCTCCCAATTCATTTCATGTCATCTTTCCTACGGATGATATTATCATCTCAATTATGTCTATGGAAGACACCCCATGGGATGATGAACATCATCGATTTACCAACGGATTTTGACTCCGTCAACCATTGTTGTCATTTCCTCAGTCCTTGAGTCAACACACCATGTGATTTATGAAGGGAACTTGAGTAATATTTCACCCATTGTCCCTCTTGACATATCCATTAAACATGGAGTCGTAAAAAATGTTCACATCGGAGCCGCATGTTTCGATGATGAAGTCGTCACTTATAAAGCTATTTTTTAATAATTCTGTGATGTTTTTGCTTGGAGCTACGAAGAGATGTCGGGTATTGACCTCGATATCATTGTGCATGAAATTAAGACCTACCCAAACGCTAAACCCATTCAGTAGAGACTTCGCCCAGTCCACCCTCATAAAGCTGCCACTATCAAGCTCGAAGTTGAAAAAATTCTTAAAGTCGGCTTTATCTATCCTGTGGCTTTAGCCGATTGGGTATCCAATCTAGTTCTGGTCAATAAAAAACAAGGCACGATATGTGTATGTGTCGATTATAGGGATATTAATAAAGCTTTTCCTAAGGACAATTATCCAATCCCCTTCATTGACCAGTTCATCGACGATTGTGCCGGGAGTGAAATCTTCTCTTTAATGGACGTTTTCTTCGGCTATAATCAGATTAATATTTTGCCTGTGGATCAACATAAGATTGCTTTCATCTTTCCTTGAGGTACCTTTGCCTACCAGAAATTGCCTTTCGGTTTAAAGAATGTTGGAGTGAATTTTCAATGCGCTATGTCTTATGCTTTTCACGATATCAAGCACATCATACAATCGTATCTCGATGATCTATCGACCCATTCCATGCACCGCCAAGATCACCCGACCCATCTCCTAACCATTTTCATTCATTGTCGTTACTATCGTGTCCATTTAATCCCACACAAATGTGTTTTTTGTGTGGAGTCTGGCTGACTTCTATGTTTTATTGTGTCACTTCACAAAATTAGGGTGGACCCTTTGAAGGTTGATGTTATCCTTAATCTACCTCCTCCTTCTACACTTCTCCAACTCCAAAGTTTGCAAGGGAAGAAATTTTTTTTGTGTCGATTCATCCCCAATTACGTTGAGTTAATGTTAGGATTTACTCGACTATTGAAGAAGGGTTACGATTTTGTATGGGATTAAACTTCCAACAAATCCTTCGAAGCTTTGAAACCTTCCCTAACCCATACACCACTGCTTTTCCCACCCGATTATAGTCGAGACAATTTCCTCTACCTCGCCACTATGGACTCTACCATTTCCATGGTTTTAGTCCAAGAATATGATTCACATGATTCACATGTAATTTATTATTTGAGTCAGATTCTCATGACTACTGAAGCTAAATACCTACATGTAGAAAATATGGCCTTGGCAACTGTTCAAGTTGTCCAACGTTTCTGTCACTATATCCTATTACGCAGTACCACTGTCATTTCCAATTGCAACCCTATGTAGCATATCCTTACACGCCAATTTATCGGGGGCAAGTACTCCAAACGGATTTTTATCGTCCAATATTTTGACTTAGAGTTTGAACGTGCTAAGTCTAAGAAATCATTGGTTTTTTCCGAACTGATATGTGACCTTCCCTCCACTAAGACATAAAACGTGGCAAAGGATTCCTTGCCTGATGAATCCTTTTTTTTTATCAGTTCTGATGATGCTTGGTACAAATATATTATCATTTATCTCCATATTCAAACTTTATGGCCTAACATTTATAGCATAGACCATCTTCGTATATGGTATCAAGCCCGTCAATACATAATTCTTGATGACACTCTTTATCTTCGTCATGTTGACTCTATTTTTCGATGCTGTCTCATATATGATGAGGCTGAGAAATATTTGAATGAATACCACTCTAGAGCATGTGGTGGTCATATGTTTGGGTATGCCACTGCCCAAAATATCCTACAAGCCAGGTACTTCTAGCCTTCTTTTTTTAAATACTGTATTACCGTCATCCAAAAGGGTCATGCTTGTGAAATGTATAATAACAAGATACTATCTCAAACCTCTCCTTTACACCTTGTAGTTTTCGTTGGTCCTTTCAAAAAATGGGGCATTGACTTCATGACATGTAACCCTCACTCGATCGGGGGGCATGGATACATCATCATAGATGTGGATTATTTCACTAAATGGCCCGAGGTGATGCCTACATTCGAGAACACCAGAAAAACTGCAACATTTTTCATATTCAATCATATCATCACTCGATTTGGAATCCCTCAAGCTATCGTCACTGATCACGGTATCCATTTTTGAAAATTCATGATGTATGAGCTTACTGAAAATTTGGGTCTTCGGCATGAAAACTCAACCCCCTACTATGCATAGGCCAATGGCCATGTTGAAGCGATAAACAAAGTTCTTATCACTACACTTCGACGCATAATAGGAATTCACAAGACAAGTTGGCACACGGTGTTGTTTTCAACGTTATGGGCCTATCAGACATACGTAAACTCTGCCACGGGATTTAGGCATTTCCAATTAGTGTATGTTATTGAATATGTCCTTCTGATTGAATGTGAGATACCATTTTTGAAGCTAGCCATTGAACTTCTTCCCAACACCTCTATCAAAGAGGAACGTCTATTGTACTTGGTGCAATTAGATGAAACCCATCGTGATTCCACCTTGGTTATTGAAGTTCATAAAAAGTGTGTCAAATCCCAATACGACAAGCATGTCAAGCCACGTGTTTTCTCTGAAGGTGATCTAGTTCTCCTTTATGAACAAGGTCATGATTTACTAGGGGTCAAAAAATTTGAGGCTATGTGGCGAGGTCCTTATATTTTCAAATGAGTGTTGGATAAAGGAGCTTATGAGTTAGTGGATTATGATGGAATTCCTTTGAGTGATCCTAGGAATGAGATTTACTTAAATAAGTACTATTCTTAAAATAGCTTTGCATGAGTTCTTGTATTTTTATTGTATCATACTATTGTGTGCTACTTTTGTGTGTTTTTTTGTTATTTGGTTTCGACCCCCAGCTGCTTACCTTGCATTTTGGTTGGTTTCTAGATGTCGGTGCCTTTGCTACCCTACATTGGCTTCGTCGATGGCTCTAGTCTTAATACTCAGAAATTAGCATCCATTTCTTGGCCAATCTATGCACCTACAAATGAGTTAATCCATCTACATGGTGTCTGCCTCGGTCGTGCAACTAACAATATCGCGGAATATAGTGCAGTCATCGAATTGTTGACCAACACTATTTCACTTGGAATCCATCACTTTGTTGTACAGATTGATTCACAGTTAGTGTTACTATAGTTAAGTAATGTCTATGCTATCCAAAGTCCTACTTTTTTATGGGTATATCTACGAATTCTCCTCATGGAACATTACTTTGATTACATTGAATATCAACATATTCCTAGATGTCTAAATACATTAACAGATGCATTAGCTAATTATGTGTTAGATAGGCATTTGAGACACATGTAAATCCAACCACAATTCATATTAAAACAAGTAATACGGTAGAAGCCTCATGTATATATATAATGATAAAAGTGTTTTACAAAAAGGTGTTTTTCGTCCGAAGACCAAAAATATCAAAATGAGAAGCACTTGGCTTCATAAAAAAAATAGCATCAAGAATTCTTCTAACAGTAGCACACTACTACTCATGCTACCCTACAAAGTAGTTGACTAAGTGAACCAGATATGCCCACAGTATGGCATTGATAACGTCTCGGGATCTCATCGATGGAGATGTTTGGGATATATGTTGTCAATCCCTCTAGGTTCTTCTTGACCACCTCATAATCACCAACATCCCATCCTTCTACCACAAATTCTTCCCCTCGTCTCTGAATAGGGGATGTACCTGGAGGTTGGTGTGGCCCTACATATGCATTGTCAAAAAATTTTGATTAGTCATTGGATTGAAAGCATAAAAAACATTTTATATTTCAAAATTCACAAAAACATCATAAAAACAAAATGTAATTCTTACCTAGGTCTCCCCACTGAAATCCTTCAGGTATAAGCAAGTTGGGTTTGCCTCTGAAATCCAACCTAGAATATGCATAATCGTCTACCATCAGAAGTTGAGGCCTCAACTAGTCAAAAAATACATCATTATATTTCACGATGGGGCTGGCCACATGCCAGGCCATGATGTCACACCACCTCTTCATCCTTGGATCTCGTGGAGATGGTATGCCCCACTCTATATATAAACATAAATGGGGGACCCTCTCTAGGAATAAAGACACTAATATATACCCATATCCAAATTGTTTCATATCCCCTTTCTTGCATTTTTTTAGTTGTGTATTCATTCTATGAAGTACTTCGTTGCTCCAGTTAAAAACGCGAGGCTCCATGCACTCCACTGCATATTGAAAATAGCTTTGGAGGGCCATGTGAGGAGATGAAATCCCTTCCATACGTGCAATGGTAAAAAAAATATTCTGGAGGGGTAAATCTTGGACACCCTTGATGGCAACTTTTCCCTTGCATCTCTCTGCCTCGGGATCACAGTATCGGTGAAGAAACTCACTCATTGGTAGACCACTACCTCTACCTCCTGTCAACTTCACATGAGATCCATGAAGAGATAACCCCGTAAAGAAATATATATCCTCAATATATAAGGACAGTGCGTGAGCACCCACATGAAACACATGTTGGTCCACATCCCACATGTGGACTAGGTACTCCAGCAATCGCAGTTGGGCCCTCATGCCCTAGATTTTAAAGAAATTCAGTAATCCACACCATTGGAGGGAATTTATGGTACCTTGGTCATTCAAGGAAATGAAATCATCACCTTCATTTTCCCTCTCCCTCCACTCTAGTATTTTGATGATCAAAAACCTACATTGGGACAATAAAGGGAAATTACTATCCTCATCTACTGCTTTGAAAAGTTTTTATTGTCTAAGTACATGTGAAGAAAATTTGATTTTCAGCCACCACAGGTGGAGTATTACACATAGTGCGGGGTTTCCATAGGTGAACCATAATAAACTTGCGAAAACCCATGGTTTCTGCAGGTCCCGACATAGGTCACCTACGGCGACCCCTGTGTGCACCTACCGGCCTAAAATTCAACTCAAAAAATAATTTTACACCAATAAAAATAAAATTTAATCTATTTAAAAGCATGAGGACAAGGATATTATCATTTTTATGGAAGGAATTCGTTCAATGGTTGCTCGTACCTCCATCAATTGAAAACCAAAGTCTGAGGTAAAAATAGGGTTTCTAGGCAAGTTTTGGGCAAAATGCAAATGAAATAGTAAAAAAGAGATTTTACCCATATTTATTTCATTTTTTACTTTTTCTATTAATATTTCATATTATTTTATGCATTTTCTCCAAAACCTAAAGGTCTAATGGTCTCGTGAGTGTTTTTTTTTCTTGCAGATGGAAGAATTAGGATCCTAAACAATGAAATATTGATATTTTTCTTGATTTGTTTTTCTGTTTGTCACATGTACAAGTACTTTTTAAGTTTTTTCAGAAAAACCTCAAGCCTAGTCTTTGTTCATTCTCATTCTTGAAAATCGATGAGAATGCAGTATAATTTTGTTGTATTTTCGTACTCATCATGGTAACATGAAAAAAATGAAGCTCATGGAGTATCCTTTAATCTCTTTTCACACTCCATAAAAACGAAAATATTGTCGAGCGACCTTGTTCTTTTCACGCTCATAAAAGTATTTGAAGAAAACATTTTATGCGCAATATTTTATCACTTTTTCGGTCTCATTGAACTACTTTACAAAAAAGGAACTAAGAGAGTTCTATTTAAGTGTTTTTCAGACTGTCTAAACATGAAAAACCCCAATTTTTCTATATTTGGACTTATTAAACAAACATAGAAAGACCCATATGAAATCAAACCATTCCTTCTTAGGGTTCGTTAAACATACTTCGAGGGACACGTCTGAAGGATGATCTTACATCAAAAAACACATGTTATCCTCCTCAAGCTTGCATAAAAATAAAAAGGTACTTGCCAAAAATGGTGGGGGAAAATTTGGGAAAGAAATGTGTCTCAGTATTTGTGTTAGTGGTAGTAATAATCTCTCTTGAACATGACACCCCCTTTGTCATTGAACCCAGGTTGGGAAATTCATTTGTCTCTCATATGACCTTCTGGAAGTTCATATCTTGGGTCGTCTTTGATTCAATGCTACCAAGACCATTGTCGTGTCGTTCATATGTTGAAGAGAAGTCCAACCTTTCACAAGACTTATATCGAGTCGGCCATATGCAGTTGTCAATTATTACCATGTAAACCTTCCCTGTGTCAGTTTCAAATCATTTTCATACTTTGATCTACCCTAAATATGTTACTTATTTTGTGTCATTAAGGGGGGATACATCAAGGCCCTCCTGTGACGAGTCTTTTCCTATTGAATTCAACTCATCATCTGGAAATAAGACTTAGAAATCATTTAGTAACTTAGAGCCTACATGCCTCAATGGCGAGTTTCTTTTCTTTCAACGGTGGATTCACATCATTGGTCCCTAATCGAGAGATTATATCCAGTGCTCTACTTCAGCTCATTCATTTGCATTCGATGGATTGTAATAAGGTACCTTGGGAGTGATTGATATTAATGGTGATTTCCCTCGCACTTTTTAATGGTTTTAATTAATGACCGGTAATCAAGTGGTTTCTACCATGTTCGACTTCAACACTTGTAATCGCATGGCTAGATTCGTACTTACGGATGAAAGGACTGAAGACCCTGGATCTCATCATTTTGGTCCAAGTTGAGATGGAATATTTGTGATTTGTGTTGACACATAGATCCACTTTGTATATCTCGTGGATATGTCCAAATTTCTATTTTCTAGAACATAGATCCATGTATTCCTGGTGGTTATGTAGAATCTTGATGAAATGGATCCATGGTGTATGATTGGTGGCCATGACTGGCATTCATGATTTTAATCACTTGTAATCTAAGAGTGGGAATTCCTACCTCAGAAATGGTATAATATTATGCATATGCTTGGTTGTTTATAGGTTCTCGATTGGTGTGCTACTTGTTCCCGACACACAGATTCATTTTACAAATTATTTTGGTTGTCACGAGTTCCAGCCTCATACTTTGGGGGGAATTTTGTTACACATTATTTTGGTCACCTTGGTGATGTTATACAAGCATGTGTTTAGGCTCTCAAAAGAATCTTTTGCATGAGAAAAGTAATTGGTTTATCCCTCCACAAAAATTTTCTCTAGAAGGACATCACATGCTAAGAGTAATACACAGTGTGGAAATGCCTGATTTCCACAAGCTACTCTATAGACAGCATGTAGCGGCATTTTAATACTAAGAAAAGGGACGAAGTTCATGAAGGATATAGAAGGGAATCTTCTAGAATATGAGGTGGCATTCATATAGTTGGGATCCTACTGGCTTCTCTGATTTGGTGGGATCATCCTGATCTCTTTAACCATCTCTCGTCCTCCTATATAATCATTGATCTCTCATGGAAAAGGTTAATCAAAAGCATTAGGCAAGAGAAAGTAAGGAATGATTAAGGTTGAATAGGATGTGAATTGTGTGAGTTAATCTACATCAGATGCTTGAGGGCTTCATCTCAATCCATCAAGTTATTTTGGATCATCTTCATGCGAGCTTTGAACAAGTGTGTGTTGGAGAAAAGGGTCACCAAAAGGGAACTTAGTGACATCAAGGTTGTTTGGTTGTATATTCCACTTTCTATTAATATAATATAGTGGCATGTTTATTTCCCATAAAACCATTCTCATTTTATTACATGATTCCTTGATCACATGTATAAGTCTGCATTGAATATAATATTATTTCTTTCACTTTGGTTGGTTTGTGTTTCATTGCAGGATCAATAGCACAAGAGCACCAGAGTGAAGCAGTGACAACAAAGACATAAGGAAGCGATACTCAAAGATATGTCACACATCCTTTCTTTGATAATAGATTCAATGATTAGAGCTTAGGTAAATCATCATGTCTTTTCTTGTTTTTTTCTAGATCTAGGTGGATCTAGGGAGATCATTTTATGTTCACATTTACCGATATTATCCAATAACAATAAACAAAAAGTCAATATTGAATTGGATAGAATGTTGGAAGCAAGAATCATAGAACCTATTGAATATTCAGAATGGATTAGCCCTATGTTGGTCTAAGATAAGAAGATAAGAGAGATCAGAATCCGTGTAGATCTCATAAATTTAAATGATGCATGCTTACATGATCCATTCCCTACACCTTTTACTGATGAAGTGTTAGATAATGTGGGAGGATAGGAAGTTTACTCCTTCACAGATGGATTTTCAGGTTATCATCAGATCAGGATTGCTAAGGAAGATCACCATAAGACCACATTTGCAACAGAATGGGTTTATTTATAGTACAAAGTGACACCTTTCTGATTGAAGAATGAACCAGCCATATTCTCTAGAGTGGTGGTCAAAGAATTCAAGGAATTTTTACATAAATGTTTGGAAGCATATTTTGACAACTGGATTGTTTTTAGATTATTGCAAAATCATATTGAGTGATTGAGACTAATGTTGGATAAGTGCAGGCAATGTCAGATTTCCCTAAACCTGAAGAAGTGTATTTTCTTTTCACCATTTGGAGTGTCACTAGGCCATATTGTGTGTAAGCAAGGGTTGTTGGTAGATCCTTCCAAGATTGACATCATTGTTGATCTACCCCTCTTACTTCAGTTAGACAACTGCGCACTACGTTGGGACATACTAGATACTATAAAAATTTCATCAAGGGCTATGCACAGATAACAACACCTATGGAGAAGTTATTAAAGAAATATTGTCAGTTCTAATGGTCAGAGGAATGTCAGTAGAGATTTGACACACTAAAACAAAAAATGGCCACTGCACCTATTCTGGTTTTCCTAGATTAGAGTAAGGAATTCCATGTCCATGTTGATTCTTCATATATTGCATTAGGAGAAGTGTTATCACAACGAGGAGCAGGAGATATTGACCATCTGTTATCCTTTTCTAGCAGGAATCTCTCTACAGCTGAGATAAATTACACCACCACCGGGAGAGAAGGTTTAGCCATGGTGTATGCATTGCAAAAGTTTCGACACTACTTGTTGGGAGGACATTTTAAGATGTTCACTTATCACTCTTCACTGAAGTACCTAGTCAACAAGCCAGTTTTGGGGGGAATAATATGCAAGTGGCTACTACTATTCCAAGAATATGATTTTGAGATTGTGGTCAAGCCAAGTAAAATGAACAAGGGACCTAACCACTTGTCTAGGTTATAACATGGAGAGGAGCCTACCAGTTTGGAGGATACACTACCAGATGCACAATTGTTTGCCATCATAAAGGTTGATGATCACTTTGCCGAGATATTCCAATTCCTGTCAATAGGAATGGCACCCTGCAAATATACAGTCATTCAAAAGAAACAACTAGTAGTTCATGCTGCATATTTTTCACTTATAGCTAGACATATATATAAGATGGGACATGATGATATATTGCAGAGATGTGTTATGGAGGCAGAAAGACCATTGATTTTGGCAGAGTCCCATGAAGTCATCACATGAGTAAATTATGCAGGAAAAGCAACAGAGAAAAAGGTTCTCAGAGCTGGCCTCTGGTGGCCCACTTTACACAAAGATGTTAAGGAATACTACAACACCTGTGATGTATGCCAAAGATTTGGGAAAACTTCCATAAGAGATGAGATTCCTTTAGCACCGCAATTAACATTACAAGCATTCAAGAAATGGGCCATTGATTTTGTGGGACCTATCAACCCACCAGGGAAGCACACATGAGCTTGTTACATCATCACTGCGACAGAGTATTTGACCAGATGGGTCGAAGAAAGAGAAGTTAGGGACTATAGTGAAACTATAGTTGTGTAGTTCATATTTGATGATATCATAAACAAATTTGGATGTCCAAAGATCCTTATGAGTGATCAAGGTACGCATTTTATCAATAATACCATTGAAACATTGACTCGAGAATTTGAATCTCACCATCAAAAGAGCACACCTTATCACCCACAAGCAAATGGTACATTCAAAGCTTTCAATAAAATCTTGGAGACAACGTTGACAAAGATTTGTAGTGTGAATAGGGATGATTGGGATTTGAGAGTACCAATAGTTTTATGGGCATACAAAACTACTTGAAAGAAGCTGACAATGCATACCCCCTTCAAGCTAGTTTATGGTGTGGAAGCAGTAGTACCTATGGAATATCTAGTTCCTATCTTGAGAATTGCATCATTTAAAGGTATGGACGACACAGGAACTATGCAAGACAAGCTTGCGTAGTTGGTAGAACTAGAGGAAGACAGGTTCATTGTAGGATTCCATCAATAGTTACAGAAGAAATGAGAAAATTCCTACCATGACAGACACATCAAGAAGAAATCATTTAGGCAAGGAGATATGGTATTGGTATATGACAACAAGTTCATAAATCATCTAGGGAAGTTCAGGACACATTGGCTTGGTCCATATGAGGTTGCCTGTGTTACCAAAGGAGGAGATGCACTGTTGAAGACTTTGAATGGAGAATGGAAGGAAGGTTTAGTGAATGGGAGTCAGCTTAAATTGTACTATGACAACCAGTTGCCACACAACTCTCAGTAAAAGCATAAGAAGAAGGTTCTAGGTACCAGGTGCAGTTGAAACTAGGTACCAGACACAGAAAAGAAAATCTACACAAGGAAGGGAGGAACAGAGTAGAGAGCACAAGCTACTCCACATAGTCTAAAGTTGAAGTGAAATAGAAGTTTCAAACTTCTAGTTCCTCGGGATGAGTCACATGTGAGTGTTGGGGGCATGTTGGAACTTGGTTATGGAAGAAATTGAATATTAAGGAAGAAAGACAAAGTATGAACAGTACAGAAGGCACATTGATTGAGATTGGGTTGAAGTGGTCAAAGAAGCGGAAAAGAAAGAATGAAGTAAGGGAAAATGAGTCATTGAATGAGAAGATCGAGGATGAAATATCAATAAGGAAGATGGATCATGGAAAATGCAGCAAGTGGAAAAAGCCACCAACGGATGCTTTGGAGCACCGTTGGGAAAGAAGGAAAGATAGGCTGGCAAAGCCCTGAAAACACGGGTCAAGTTGACCTAGGGTTTTATACACCTAGGGTTTTTGGATCTAGGGTTTTGACACCTAGACGTCTATAATGTAATGCATAAATAAAGGTCTAGAAGGCCTGGGAGAGTTAGTTCGAAGAGGATTTTATTGTTGATGTTGAGTGATTATTGTTGTTGCGTGAGGAGAGTATTGTGTTGTGAGAATATTGTTGTACTGTAAGATCTTCAGCTGGGTGCGAAGACCAACCTTGCAGCTGGGTGCATAGGGAGGGGAGAAGAGAAGAGAAAGAGAGAGAGATCTGCAAGCTAAATGTGTAGATAGAACTGTATGTTTTCATATAATATATCAAGAAACACAATTCTATGGACGTAGCCCTAGGGAGAGGGTGAACCACATATATCTTGTTGTTATGTGTGATTGATGTTGTGTTCTTTGCCTCCTGTTATTTTGTTATCGCATTATTGTGCTAGATCTAAGATATAATTGTGTGACGTAGGTTCAATTAATAACTAGATCTCTATGTGTTGTTGTTTTTAATCCACTTTGTGTTTCCTTTGGTTGTAGACACCTATGTCCTGCAACCCCATATTGTTACTTCAGATGAGGTTGCATCTACTCTGCAGGTGTTTCTGAAAGGGCCAGTAGTTAGGGATTTTTGGTGCACTTTTAGATTTGAACTCTCGTTCTTCCCCTGTGCCAACATGGGGCCAATACATCCACCAAAAAAAAAGGGAAGGAGAGAGATATATCATTACTACAAAAAAATATTTAAAAACATGGGCAGAAGGAGTGCCAGTAAAAGATTGTAGCGTAAAGACAACAACACATTTATTATTTGAGAAAGTGATCACTAGATTTGGTTGTTCAATGATTTTGATGAGTGACCAAGGTAATCACTTTCTCAACAACACTATCAAGGATATGACCAAGGATTTTGAAGTCTATCATTAGAAGAGTACACCATACCATCCTCAATAAAATGGAACAGTAGAATCCTTCAATAAGATCTTGGAGAATTCTCTAATAAAGATCTACAATGTCAACATGGATGATTGGGATTTGAAGATACCATAAGTACTATGGGCATACAAGACTACATGTAAAAATCTGAGAGGACATAAACCATTCAGATTGGTGTATGGGAAGTAAGTAGTAGTACCATTAGGATTATTGGTACCCAGTCCATGCATAGCAACAATCACCAACATGATATAAAGAGGCATAGTGAAATAGAGGTTGAATCAACATATGGAGATGGAGGAGGATAGGATTCTAGCAGGATTTCACCAATAAGTTCAGAAAGAAAGAGACAAATGTTGGCATGACAGAAATATCAAGAGGAATAGTTTCAAGGAGGGAGACCTAGTCTTTCTTTATGACAAAAAATTTCTTCAACATCTTGGTAAATTCAGAATGCATTGGTTGGGGAAATATGAAGTGAAGACTATCACAGATGGGGGATATCTACAGTTAAAATACTTGGAAGATACAAAACCGAAAGGACTGATCAATGGGAGTCGACTGAAACTGTACAGGTACAGTCGACCTCCTAGCACTTAAGACTTATAGCGCAGTAATAAAACATATACATAGTGTATTATAGTATAATTTAAGATAAAAAAAAAATGGGGGGGTGGGGAATAAATACAAAATTAGAAAAGAAAAAAAAAATACAAAAACAATGGGTAAAATTTGTGCACAGTAACTACCATGACAAACATCAGAAGGTTGTGTGCAATAAAAAGTGAACTTGGTGCAAATTCACACAAAAAGGTAAAAGTAAACCTAACCCTGTCTATAAAAGAAAGAGAAGCATAGAGTTATTTGTTGGCAGCCAATTCATTTTTTTTTAATTGCCCTAAAAAGCTGCCTACACCTATTGTCTTCTAAACGACAAGTCATCGTCGCATTTTGCAACTAGACATTTATTTATTTCTTKCGACAATTGCAATTTGTTTTYGATTCAGTTTTCACAAYTRAAAGTGTGAAAACCCCTCCATCKTTATTTGGAYTGTTATCATYTTYTCATCGATATTCTGGAAGGYACCTACCCTTGGTTTGTTATTAAGTGGYTGGAGTGATCTTTTCAAACYMTGTCCATTTCACTTTAATTGCGCAATTCGATTAATAAGCCATTGAGCATGAAAATTTATTGGTTACATTTGATCCTATAAGGGTTATGATTGATTTTGGTTTTATATTCTATGATCCTTATTGTTATGAGCTCTTGACTTATCGATTTTATGAGATATTTTGTTGCAATGTTCTAAAAACTTTGAATCTAAACATTTGACTATGCAACAAGCGCATTGGTAATATTATAAGTTTGATTTGATATGGAATGGMAATGGTTTGAGGTTTTACAAAGGCGCATTGATTAAACTTTTGGATTTCGATTTTATAGTTTGAATCGTTGCTTGGCACATTGATTTTTGGGTTTGATTTTACATTGAACGATCATGGTTTCAAACTATACATCGACACATTGATATAATTGTCCACCGTTTAAACCTTGGGTTGGCCGAATAATGTTAATATTGGTTATGATTGATTGAACAGGGTTGGTACTGTGTCATTAATGTTTTGCATGGTGGTGGTAATCCCACCACCTTCGCACGCATGCAATTAATCTTTCCCCTTTGAGTTGTGCAGCTATTAGCCGTAACCATTTTCGACCCTGTGTATTGTTTTGTTCAATTCAAACCCTACTATGCACAGAATCCATGGCTCTAGTTGTAAGAGCCGAGCCCAATGGTTGACAAGAATTGTTGATGTTCAATGGCACTTATAGCGACCTGAAGAAATGTGGATGGCTCCCGTTCATAAGGAAATTCGATGGTTATAACCCTAGCATGGATCGGCAATTTGCGTTATCATTCGATGGCTGCTGAGCCAAAGTTGGGGATGTGCAACTGGAGATTAATGAGAAATTTCTTATCTCAACTACCAGTCTGCCTGCTACGGGACAGAAGTGGTCGAAGAGTTGCAAGGTGGAAGATGTCCCGTGGAAATTTCTCTTCCAATCCCGAATGGTGAACTCCTGTGACAAAGGTTTGCCTGCAAAAATGTTAAAACAACGCAGGCATTACCTGCTAATGATAATAAAGCAATTCATTACTTGCGAGGGCAGGTATAGGTTCGTTTTCTTGTTTCACCTTCGTCTATTGATGGTTTTTATAGGCTACAACCTCAATATGCCACACTACCTGCATAGCAGTCTGTTTAAGATGGCTAAAAGGTACAAACTCAGCCAGGCTGATACCAGCCTCTTCCATTTGGGGTTAATTAAAATGTTTATGGTTTATGAGTTGGGATTATGCCGTGACTGTTGGGGTGATTTTCTCAGTCGCAATGGCTTTGAAGACTCAAGCCCACCACAAGTCGATAAACCTATGGTGACCGAGAGCAAGACTATCCCCCCTGTGCCTTACAGCGTTTTGCTACCCAAACCTCTGCCCGACTCTCCTACGAACTTTCCCATGTCTGTGACCAAACAAGTCAAAATTGCTAAACCCACAGCCAAAAAGTCTAAAGCTAAAACTGGTGCTAATTCTAAAGGTAAGAAAAACGATCGATTGATCTCTCGCATGGCAAGAAATAAACCTCGAACCCCTGCCAACCCTGAGCCTATCGTGGTCAGTGAAGATTCTGATTCAGAGATTGAATGTTTTCTCGCAAATGAGTATCCCTACTCAGAAGGGTTGTGTGNCTGGAAGGCACCTACCCTTGGTTTGTTATTAAGTGGTTGGAGTGATCTTTTCAAACTATGTCCATTTCACTTTAATTGCGCAATTCGATTAATAAGCCATTGAGCATGAAAATTTTTTGGTTACATTTGATCCTATAAGGGTTATGATTGATTTTGGTTTTATATTCTATGATCCTTATTGTTATGAGCTCTTGACTTATCGATTTTATGAGATCTTTTGTTGCAATGTTCTAAAAACTTTGAATCTAAACATTTGACTATGCAACAAGCGCATTGGTAATATTATAAGTTTGATTTGATATGGAATGGAAATGGTTTGAGGTTTTACAAAGGCGCATTGATTAAACTTTTGGATTTCGATTTTATAGTTTGAATCGTTGCTTGGCACATTGATTTTTGGGTTTGATTTTACATTGAACGATCATGGTTTCAAACTATACATCGACACATTGATATAATTGTCCACCGTTTAAACCTTGGGTTGGCCGAATAATGTTAATATTGGTTATGATTGATTGAACAGGGTTGGTACTGTGCCATTAATGTTTTGCATGGTGGTGGTAATCCCACCACCTTCGCACGCATGCAATTAATCTTTCCCCTTTGAGTTGTGCAGCTATTAGCCGTAGCCATTTTCGACCCTGTGTATTGTTTTGTTCAATTCAAACCCTACTATGCACAGAATCCATGGCTCTAGTTGTAAGAGCCGAGCCCAATGGTTGCCAAGAATTGCTGATGTTCAATGGCACTTATAGCGACCTGGAGAAATGTGGATGGCTCCCATTCATAAGGAAATTCGATGGTTATAACCCTAGCATGGATCGGCAATTTGCGTTATCATTCGATGGCTGCTGAGCCAAAGTTGGGGATGTGCAACTGGAGATTAATGAGCAATTTCTTATCTCAGCTACCAGTCTGCCTGCTACGGGACAGAAGTGGTCGAAGAGTTGCAAGGTGGAAGATGTCCCATGGACATTGCTCTTCCAATCCCGAATGGTGAACTCCTGCGACAAAGGTTTTCCTGCAAAAATGTAAAACAACGCAGGCATTACCTGCTAATGATAATAAAGCAATTCATTACTTGCGAGGGCAGGTATAGGTTCGTTTTATTGTTTCACCTTCGTCTATTGATGGTTTTTATAGGCTACGACCTCAATATGCCACACTACCTGCATAGAAATCTGTTTAAGATGGCTAAAAGGTACCAACGCAGCCAGGCTGATACCAGCCTCTTCCATTTGGGGTTAATTAAAATGTTTATGGTTTATGAGTTGGGATTATGCCGTGACTGTTGGGGTGATTTTCTCAGTCGCAATGGCTTTGAAGACTCAAGCCCACCACAATTCGATAAACCTATGGTGACCGAGAGCAAGCTTATCCCCCCTGTGCCTTACAACATTTTTCTACCCAAACCTCTGCTCGACTCTCCTACGAACTTTCCCATGTCTGTGACCAAACAAGTCAAAATTGCTAAACCCACAGCCAAAAAGCCTAAAGCTAAAACTGGTGCTAATTCTAAAGGTAAGAAAAACGATTGATTGATCTCTCGCATGGCAAGAAATAAACCTCGAACCCCTGCCAACCCTGAGCCTATCGTGGTCAGTGAAGATTCTGATTCGGAGATTGAATGTTTTCTCGCAAATGAGTATCCCTACTCAGAAGGGCTGTGTGACAAACCTACATATGACTTTGTCAAGAATTTACCACCTTGTTTGTGGGATGATCCTAATTTTCCTGGCATTGAAATACCTCGTGGAACCCTCGGTGACTCATCGAAACCCTCTTCTTCTCAACCAGTTGTTCCACCATGCGATCAGTGTGGTTTATGGTTGGAGAGATACTACCTAGATGTGCCGATGTTGCAATCCAGAATCCATGCTTTGGAAGATCAAGTGGCAAAGCTCACTGGTCATAATACGAAGGTGCAACCCATGGACAAGAAGAAGCGAACTACTGGTTCAATTCTGTTTAAAAATTTCGAGTCAGCTACAACAATTGTTAATTCGAAATTGACATAGCCTCAACAACTGCGTTGGTATAAATTTCACCCATTTATATGGCATATTCATAAACTATGTACATCGTTGACCTACTCTATCACATAAGCATGCACTGTTGTATATAATTTGTTTTGGTAAATCGAATTTT